>CAIGRF010304493.1:0-20931 GCA_903798235.1 Fraxinus ornus | reverse complement strand
TTTTTTTTTTTCAAAAATTTCCTGCTCCGATTTATTCAATGAGATATATTTTATCGTGTTTATTCATCTTTAGTTTTTAAAAATCTCGTGTATATGTCATGTCGGTGTTTGATATAATAGAAACTTTGGGTGTAAGACAAGGGACGATCGAGCGCCAATGACTGAAGTCTACTGTCCTTCGAATGCCCGAGTTTCACTCGAACATCCTTAATTTTTGACTCCACAGTAAAAATGGTCTGGATCCGCCCATGTATGGAAGTAGTGATTCGTTTTGGCCTTTGGTTTATTTTTCCTTTTTCTTGGTTTGGTTGTGTGACTAATTGGTTTCTTCTTCCTTCTTTTTGGTTCGTTGTGTGAGTAGATGAGAGATGGTAAGGGTTTTGTACATGGATAAAGACGAGAGAGAGAGAGAGAGAGAGAGAGAGAGAGAGAGAGAGAGTTTATACAGTAAAATTTTTGGAAAGTTTGAATTATGTGAAAAATAAAATTCTACACCCTTTAAAGAAAATATTTTTCTTCAAGGAAAATATAATCACGTGAATAAAAGTAAGAAAATATTTTTAACGAAAAAGATTGTCATTCAAACAATGTAAGTGAGAATTTGAATTGAAAAAAAAAACATTTTTCATAAAAAATATTGTCGATCAAATGTAACATTAAAAGAAAACATAAATTGAAAATAAATTTGTAACCTGGCAAATAAATTTTAAGATTCCTCTTGTTATTCATTAAACTTCTGTTTGTTTTCAATTTTCATCTCATTTTAATGTATTTTCCTACCGTTACAAACCTTTTTTTTTTTTTTATACCATTTTCTTTCACAATGTTCCCAAAAAGTTTGAAAACAGTACAAAAATTCATTTTTGTTGATGGGAAATGGGTAGAAAAAAATAAAATGAAAAGAAAAGAAAAAGCACTGCGTCGTTTTAAAGCCAACTCAAAAAAAGCAAAATGCAAAAGATATCTCAATCTCATCCGTAAACCGCTTACATCCCAATCCAACGGTCCAAAATCAATTTCCTCAAAGAGAAAAAACCCTAAATTCTCTTTCTTCCTCAATATGTATATATGAACACCCAGTCGTACCGCCCACCTACTCTCGTCTCTCCCCACTTTCTGTACAAATTTTAAGCTCTCTAGCATTTCTCGTGAAATTTGACCATGTCTGACGAGGAACATCAATTTGAGTCGAAGGCCGACGCCGGCGCTTCCAAGACTTTTCCCCAGCAGGCTGGAACCATACGTAAGAACGGTTACATTGTCATAAAAGGCCGTCCTTGCAAGGTTCGTATTCATGCATATCTATATGTTTGTGCTATTTGATGTGTTAATTTTTTTAAATTTTGAAATCTGGGTTTTTACTAATGTTCTCACTTTGGATAACCTCGCTAATTTTGTTTTGTTTTTGTGTGTGTGGATGCATACTGGAACATATATTCGTTTCTAGGGTTTTTTTGTTCTACCTCTAGATCTGTGTTTCAGGTATAGCCGTATAGGTTGTAATTGTGATATAGTTAAATCTGATTTCTTTGTGTATTTGCCAGCTAATTATGATTGAAGTTTTTACGCTAATTTTAAAAATTATCTGATTATTTATGGTATTTTGTTTTTAAAAATTCAATTTTTTGATATTTTGTTTGTTCATGTAAATTGATCATTATTTTTTGTGAAATTCTAGATCTGCCTGTTACTATTTTATTCAATTTGAAGGTGATTTATCGGAATTGGGACGTTCTTTTATTTTAGAGAGTGAAATATAAATTAATTTACAATTTACCGTCTAGATACACAATTTTGTCATTCAAAGCAGCTTTGTTGATCAGCATCGGGTCCTGTGATACCTCTTATTGGTAATAGTAGTGGAATTGATCATTTGATGCCAGGTTGTGGAAGTTTCAACTTCCAAGACTGGGAAGCATGGTCACGCTAAGTGTCACTTTGTTGCAATTGACATCTTTAATGGAAAGAAGCTTGAAGATATTGTGCCGTCTTCACACAATTGTGATGTATGGATACTATTTTTTCTCCTAAAATATTGTTTTTTTTAATGTGTATTGCTTCTGTTTCTTTTGCTTGTTATGACGATTGAGATATTTGAACTACAGGTCCCTCATGTTAACCGTGTTGATTACCAGCTCATTGACATATCTGAAGATGGATTTGTATGTGCTTGATTTCTTTTTGTCCGACAGTGTTGCGATTAATCACATTGTCTAATAGTGCTTTTCAAAATGGTGTAGGTGAGCTTGCTGACTGATAATGGTAACACTAAGGATGACCTGAGGCTTCCAACCGATGAAAGTCTGCTTACTCAGGTTTGTCGAATATAATGTTGTCGTTGGATGGGAAAAGGAAGTCTCTTTGTTCTTCGTTACTTTTCTAGCCTATTGGAATTTCTTCCCTAATTTTTGTGATCTTTATACAGATCAAGGATGGATTTGCTGATGGGAAGGACCTCGTTGTTAGTGTCATGTCTGCCATGGGAGAGGAGCAGATTTGTGCCCTCAAGGATATTGGTCCTAAGTAGCTTCCCTCTACCTTTAGGGATTGCTACCTTAGGGATTGCTTGCTGCCTTTTATTTTCAAATGAGATGAACATGATATAAGTCTACTAAAGTATGGGAGGATGATGGGCCATCTTTTCCGGGATTATCCATACAGGAGACTGGAATGTAGTTGGTTTTGTTCTCGACTATTCAGAGACTACTTTATCATTAATAGGTTCATGTGTGCTACATTTATGTTTTGTTCTGTCGTGTCCTATCCTTTTCTTTTTCTCTTTTTATAAAACTGTTTGAATCTTGTTTATTATGGGCGTGAAATAGAAACTGATTTCGATGCAAAATTATAAATTTGTTGCACCATTTGATTCGATTTTATGAGGTTTCTTTTAAATTCTTTTTTGCTAAGTGATGAATGTTTACTCGTCTTTTGTGTATATGCTTCCTTTGCACAATCATCTATTTGTTCATTATGTTGGAAATTATTGGTCCTTAACTTTTCTTAAGGCGAAGTGTGTACAATTTTCAATTTTGTTGCTGTAAACTTTATTTACCGAAAACAGGACATTTCCTTTTTCATATAGAGGTCATAGAATCTTTTGTGTGACCATCTTGAACAGTGCTTTAGGGGCAGAATCGACTTGGACTTATATTAATTGGTCAAAGAGTAGATTGATATTCACAATTTCTTTATCGGTTGTGAATCTGTCGCTATCAAGTCCCTTTCTGCGTTTCGTGGTTCTCTCATCTGATTGCTGCTTTTGAACATATTCTGAAAATGTATATGGAAGGATATATAACATATTCTGAACATGTTCTCTCTGGGATAATCCTATTCGCAACAATTCAAATTCAATTTGCTCATGTGCATTGTAGGGTAGTGTGGTTGTTGCTGCCTTGCACCAGTCCTACCACTGCCCTTACGTCCCTGCCACCACAACTTCACCATGTTGAGTTGTCATAGTCACCATATTCTCTAATTTGACATAATCAATATCTTCTCAATTAGGATCGAATTTTCACATCAAATAAAAATCAACCCTTTTTTCCTATTTTTTAGAGAGATCCTTCGGTAGGAATTAAAATTTAGATTTAATCCAATTAATTTTCATGTAAAATCACAATTTTCAACCACACATTTCACTAAATTTTATCAAAATCTATTAAAAAACTAATTTTAATCCATCTAAATAGGGACGATATTATATAATATTTCCTTAACTTGTGAGATTATTTAATGCTAATTTGAAAATCTTTATGTATTAATGCTACATATATTCACACATGATGTTTGAATTATTGCATCATATTTTAATTGCATAAAAATGTTCACAACTTGTACTTTTTCACATTTGTCTTCCTAAATTTTCTTATCAAATTCTCATTCTGATATTATACAAATTGTCCTGATGATAGGTTTTATCAAATTTTTTTTGTTAAAGTGAATTCAAAAAAACTTATTTGTTCCTTATATTTTAAACAAGTCATAACAAAAGACTGGTACAAAAAGATGAAATATATAGAAATTGTCAAAAATGTTGACCCATTGCTTAGTGTAGAGATGGCAATGGGGCACCACTCCCCCACCCCGCCTCGCGCCCCTCCCCACCGTAGACAGGACGAGGCGGGTTCGGGGCGCAAACTTGCCCCGTTTAATTTTTTATTTATTTTTTTCAAAAATATCCAGTTAACTAAATTTATTATTATTTTTTTAAAATTTTTAGTTAATTATTTCTTTTATTCTTCATGGAATGGGTTCGAGGCACTTCGGGCGGGGCACCCCTTCCCCTTCCCTTCCCATCCCACCCCACCCCACCAACCTGTTGGGGTGGGGCAGCGCCACGTCGGAACGTGACGGATTTTTTTGCGATCACTAGATTAGTGGTCATCTAGCTAGCGTATAGCAATTTGTCCCTCCAACCAATGCTACAAATCATTAAAAAGAGAATTAGCAAAATGGTGGTAAAATTATTTTTTATCCCGTCATTGGTGCCATGGGCCATGATTTACCAATGATATTTGAATCTAAATGGGCTTGGAGTGATATGAACTAAAAACTCTATCATTAATGGCTCGTTTCATATTATTCAAAATGTCCATACTTACTAAGATTTCTTCAAGTTTTGATTTTCTTTATTCGAGCCGAGCTATAATGAAGTTTGTGGAAAGGCTAGATCTATTACGAAAACTAGCCAAGTCGGTCCATTTCACAAAAAGTTGCTAGTTGTTTAAAAAATTCGGATTGTGCAAAATGATTTCTTATATTTTAGTTTGATCGAGCTAAAAAAAGTTGTAAACTTGAATGTCGAGTTTATATTTCAAATTTGACACGTTTCAATTGAACGTGCCTAGTCAAATTTTGATTCCAATTGATCAAATATAGATACACATAAAAATTATTGGGATTCAAGAAAATTGTGACATAAAGCATTAAAGGCAAGAGTGCACCACTTGAGATTGGGAATCATTAAATGTGTCACATGTTTGTATAAAGTTTTATAATGATAGACACCCATCCACCCCTACCATCTTTTTTATTTCTCATCATCATTAAAGATTTTGGGTTCATCAATATAAGAATGACACGGGGACCTTTTGATTTAATATATTGATCCGTCTAGACCATGTTTGATATATTAAATTCGATACAATTTAATAGGACTAAAAAATATGCACGTAAACGAAATATCATTACTACAATTTAGTCTTTCTTAGGACTCACACCCTGAATTGAAGTCGAATTTTTTAATTTAATTCAAGTAATGTGTTGGGCAAAAGGCCGATCTAGTTATTTTGCGTAACTAAAATAGTTGAGTTCGTATCACGAATTACTATTAATCTTATGATGAATTCTCTATGGTTCGAATTCTTTAAACAAGTCAATTTCACAATGTTTGTAAGTTGATAAATGAGATGCATACAAAAGGTATATAGATCGTTGAAGGACCATTATAAGAAAGGGGGACCATATATCAGAACAACCAACCAAGTCAATCTCGAATGGTAGGTGATATCTTAACTCCAACCAAAAAATTCGGATTAAAACTTTATCGGCTAACTAAATTCATGCTCGAATATGCAAAATAGGTACAATTATGTTTATCTTTTTCTTGGGCATAACCCGCGGTTTACCCCCGCCAGTTACTGAGGGGTCGGTGGCCCAGGAAATTAGTTTGGCTAAGCTGGAATACCTGGGTACTAAAAAAAAAAAAAAAAAAATATTGGGATTCAAGAAAGCATTAAAGGCAAGAGTGCACCACTTGGGATTGGGAATCATTAAATGTGTCACATGTTTGTATAAAGTTTTATAATGATAGACACCCATCCACCCCTACCATCTTTTTATTTCTCATCATTAAAGATTTTGGGTTCATCAATGTAAGAATGACACGGGGATCTTTTGATTTAATATATTGATCCGTCTAGACCATGTTTGATATATTAAATTCGATACAATTCAATAGGACTAAAAAATATGCACGTAAACGAAATATCATTACTACAATTTAGTCTTTCTTAGGACTCACACCCTGAATTGAAGTCGAATTTTTTAATTTAATTCAAGTAATGTGTTGTGCAAAAGGCCGATCTAGTTATTTTGCGTAACTAAAATAGTTGAGTTCGTATCACGAATTACTATTAATCTTATGATGAATTCTCTATGGTTCGAATTCTTTAAACAAGTCAATTTCACAATGCTTGTAAGTTGATAAATGAGATGCATACAAAAGGTATATAGATCGTTGAAGGACCATTATAAGAAAGGGGGACCATAGATCAGAACAACCAACCAAGTCAATCTCGAATGGTAGGTGATATCTTAACTCCAACCAAAAAATTCGGATCAAAACTTTATCGGCTAACTGAATTCGTGCTCGAATATGCAAAATAGGTACAATTATGTTTATCTTTTTGAAATTTGAAACAATTTAGGTTGAAAATAAATAACGCAAATTTAATACAGAATCATGCTTACTTGTAAAGTTTTTTATATATAGTTTTTATTATAGATGCTGAGATGACATGCACCTCAATTTTTGATTTAAATTTTATATATTCAAATCAAGAGTTGGGTGCATGCCAACTCAGCATCTGCCAAATTTTCTATCAAAATATTTATGTAAAAGTAGTTTAATTCGTTATAATATGGATGCCTTACTAGAGTTAGAGAAAATTAAGAAAAAAAAAAAAAAGGAATAGTTATTAATATAATTGTCTTGGTTGCCTAGGATTCTAATTGTCTTGGTCCACGGGGTGAAAATGACAAAAGGGGTGGGCAAATATCATGTAATTATTTTTTTTAAAAGGGAAAATAGCAGCAGAGGTCCCCATACTTTAATATGCATTGCTTCTTGCTCCTCAATCTTTCATTTTTAGCACCTATGCCCCCACTAAAAAATTTGCATTTTCATATTTGTCTTTAATTACAAGATAGAAAGTCAGTGAAGGGAAGATATTACCCCTAATTCGAAATAAACAAAAATGAAAACAAGAATGAATAATAAAAATCTTTTTCTCCATTCCACCCCAACCTTCCTGCTGTCCAAAGAATTCTAACTATCGTACATCTCTTTAATGTGGGCTTGGGGAAGAAGAATAATATTTTTTTTTTCTTTTATTATAAGATGGGAAATTTTTTATTTTTAATAAAATTTTAGCTCGTTAAATAAATATAAGGGTAATTATATTTACACTACAATTTTTATTAATTTAGCTGGTTACATTATAATAACACGAATAAATATACCAAAGTTCACCTCATTTTAGCATTTACGTTCATAACTTTTCTTTTTTTGTCGTATTCTTATCTTTAACTTCAATTAACAGTTTTTGTTCAAATATTCTATTAGAATGGGAAAAAAATTGTCGAATTTTTTTTATTTATGCTTTATATCTTGCTTATTCTAAAAATTCGAGGAGAAATAAATCTGTTTACTCCCTTCTAATGGGTTTTTTTGGATGTCATCAAGGGCAAAATGTCATAACAAAAAGTAGAAAGTTGGAGACAAAAATACGACAAATAAAAGTTGGGAATGTAAGTGCAAAAATAAGCAAAACTTGGGAACGTTCATTATAATTAAGATGTGGTGCAGTTAACAAAAATCATGGTATATATTGGTAAAATTGACCGCTAAAGGTTTATTATTATTATTATTATTATTTTTGGAAATAAAGATCGGAATTCAGTTGTGTTTTTATTAATTTATTATATGATTGAATAGTAAAATAAATATATTTTTAAATTTTTTCTCTTCAATTTTGTTAATGTTTAATTTATCAAAGATACCACTCAAGTGATTGATCGTAAAAATTTCTCAAATTATCATGACTTATTATTTTTTACTAATAATTAAAGTTGAGGTGGAGATCATGATGTTGATTCTTTATCAAGCATCAACTTTATAAAATTTAAATTTCTATTCTCTCTAACGTGAAATGTATATTCTAAAATATTTTACATGATCGAAATAAGGTATATTACGTTAAGGTAACTTTAATCGAATTTAGGTTTGTTATCGTTATTATTCACTACTTTTTACTGCAATTATTGTTACTTTAGGTCGATTATTATTATTATTATTATTATTATTATTTTTTTTCTCTCTTCTAACCCGTTGTGAGATGTTATCAATAGTAACAAATGACACAAGGTTCGAGCCATAAAGGCCATTTGTTTGGTTCCCACCAAGACTTGGTCATATCAACATCAAATGAAACAAGAAAATGTGGTCATGGTGCCCCCACCAACCCCACAAAATATACTTATAACTAATAAATAATTTATTGATCGAAACAAATTGAAATTAAGCGAGATTTAAATCAAAATGTCCATGATATAAAAAGAACACAATACGTTGATAAAAATATAATTTTACTTCGTAAACATGAAAGCTTTATCATTAGAAGCATTACGATTTTTTTTTTTATTTTTTATTTATTGATTCTCATTCAATAATGTAATTCATGAGCCATTCGTTTGTTTGAGATCTAATTACCATGCTAAAATACTTTTAACAAAGTACATGAGCTTTTTACTTCTATAGTTTAAACGATTCTTTGATATTCATGTGCTCCTCTTCGACCTTGTGACATTGTTCCTAATGTTCTTCGATTAGCAAATGATTTGCTATTTTAACGGTAAACTCTTTACATTTTCCATGTAAAAAGAGTTACAAACTCCTTTCTTAGGGGTCATATAGTTGATTGTGTACCCAAATTATCTTTCATTTGAGATCTCTACGTGACACACGCTAGAATACTTTTAACACTAATATATGAGCTATAACTTATAAGCAACCCTAATGTAGACTACCTTTGCATGTCTCAAAATGCACATGATTAATATTCTTTGACGATCATAAACAAATACAAAAACACAAGAATATAACAATATATTAAGTCTCTATTTGATGGTCATTATTTTTTTTTTTTTTAAAAAAATAGAGTTTTAAACAGTATTTTTTTTAAGAATATGAGGTTAAAAAATAGAAAAAAATTTAGATCTACGTGTAACATATTTTATTATATAAATGTATGGTTGAAAATGAGTATGAGAATTAAAAAAAATATTTGGAAGGAAAAAAACAAGACGAGTAGTCTACTACCCACACCCAATGACATATTTATATGAGAATTGCTGGGTGTACAGAAATTCTATACCACAAAAGCCGGCCAGAACACTCACAAGCAAGTGGGGCCCGGCATTTTTGGCAATATTCAATTTATATGGGACCCACCTCCCATGTGATTGTCTGTTGCATTTCTGTGAGTTGAATTTCTGTCCAAATAAAAAAACTATATTTATATAAATGGGATGGAGTAGAGTGGGGGTAAGTTATATTTTTAAATTCTCTAAGCATTTTTGTCTCTCTTTGGATTCTGATTTACACCCTGTTTCGACAAATTAAAATTTTCATTTTCATTCTTTTATTTATTTTCAACCATATATTTTCAATAAAATAATATTTTTCATTACATCAATAACTTTTCCTTCTTTTTCAACCACATATTCTCCATCAATCTACAATTTCAAAATATATTTTTCCAAAATAATGTGACTCAAACACACCTTTAAATTAGAAGAATCCCCCTGACCAATCTATTAGGAGTTGAGTTTGATTAAATTTTAAAAGCGAGGAAGCTTGTATGACGTGTGTTGAAGTGTCAAAATAATGAGTTCGATTTGAACTAGTCTATCTTTGTCTACGTCCAACATGGACAGAATTATCACGTATAAATTGGAATTCGAGTTTTAAAATTGAGGATCGAACCAACCTAGTTTGACCAAATCAGTTTCGGTTTAATTATTTAGGACACTAGATTGTCCGACCTGTTTCGACAATATTGGTAATTAATGACCTATCAGCAAATTACTCGTTTGTAGTATTAATGAAGTTGTTACTACACACTACCAGCAGAGATTTTGGACATACATATTTGACTGTATTAAGTTGTCCGAAAAAAAATTACAAAATTTAAAAATAAAAGTAGAGAGAATTAATTAAAGTCTAGAAACGTTTCAATTTGCGATATACCACATACCTATTAAAAATGGCAGAAAATTTCCTATTTGAAACATTTTGTGTGAAAACCACATATCGTTAAATTTATTGTTAAAAACAATATAAATGCCAAAATTGAAAAGTAATAATTGCAATTTTAGTATCTAACATTTTTATTCTTTTACAAATTATATCCAATTTTTTATTTACCATCTACAATTCTAAGCCTTTAAAACTTTATTTTCCTCCCAGCCCACCTCACCTTTTTCCCCCAAAACTTTATTATTTTATTTAACCATTTCTAAAACCCTCATAAATCTTTCACCCCAATTCATCATTTTTTCTTCTCATTCCCAAGTAGGTCCTCACACATACGTGCAACGATGCTTCACACAAAGCACGATGGGCAGTTGAATTAATCGAAAGCAAAAACATCGTAATCCGCCTTAAGAGCTGTCACAGCTGCTACCTCACGACAGTGGACGAGCCATTTCTTCTCAGCATTATCGGAAAAAAGGTTCTACAAATTATTTCGGCAACAAAAATGAACACTTCAATTGAATGGGATCATGTAGAAGAAAAGAATTACGTGAAACTAATGACGAGGGAAGGGAAATTTTTGAGAGCTAATGGAGGAACGCCGTCTTGTAGAAATTCAATAACTTATGATATTTCCCACAGAACTAAAATTCAAAACTGGGTTTTGTGGGGCGTGAATATTCTAATCTTGGGAATAAGAAGAATAAATGAAAATTTTGGGGTGAGAAATTGAGGAGGGTTTTGGAAAAGATTAAATAAAATAATAAAGTTTTAGGGAAGAAGATGAAGTGGGGTATGGTGAAAAATAAAGTCTTAAAAGTTGGAGATCGTGGATGATATATAAATTTTTTTTTGGATATAATTTGTAAAAGAATAAAAAGTTTGGACATTAAAAATTACAATTATTACTTTTTAATTTTGATACTTTTACTTTTTTAACAGAAAATTTGATGATAGGGGGATTCTTTTGTAAAAAATGGTTCAAATAGGAGTTTTCTGCGATTTCTGATAGGCATGTGATATAGGGAAAATTGCAACGGAGGTCCCCAAACCTTTCATTTTGTTGTAGAATATACCTTAACCTTCTATTTTTGCGGTTGCAGTCTCAAACCTTTTACTTTAATGGCAGCCGGAGTCCATTGGATGGATTCCATCCAGAATCCCGCTAGTCAACACAGAAATTGAAATTTTGACTCAAATTGAAAGATTATATGAGGGGTAAAATGGTCACTATATATTCTATAATAACATAATTAAATAAAAAAATGAACTTCGTCTTCTCCAAATCACCCCACCCCACTTCCAACTCCAAAATAAAAAACTAGAACTCAGTGAATTCTTACCACCAACACCAACCATTGTTGCCACATTAACATCGCCCTACCACTGTCCTCAATCAAATAATTTTGCTTTGTTTGCTGAAACCCCCCTAATGCCCTCCGTCAACACCACCATCAATCAAAATTTTCCTCAAAAACCCCAACGAACCTCCATCAACACCATCCTCAATAAAAAATTTTGCTTTTCTTACTCATTGTCTACTAGTAGCCTCAATAAGCTTCAAATCTAATTGGGAAAGCAGATCCATTTACACTTCATCCTACTACAACGCCAAAAATAAAAAAATGTGGAAAAAAAAATCAAAACTAAATGGTGAAACTGCTTTGTATTATCTGCATTCCTCACTACATTCTTGGCAAGTGCTTTAGGATTCAAAACGTTCTCAAGAATAAGGCATTGGCAAATAGGCTTGATCCTATTGGAGTGCGATACATTTGGGTGGCGAAGTCGTTGATGGCGAAGTAAATGGCAGTGGGTTTTAGATTGGTCTCCAAACTGTAACAAAAGCTGCCTCTGACTTTCTTCAACACTACGCGTGGTGGTTACTCAGTTCGACTATTGCCTGGAGTCGAAGCACCGCCTTCCGGGACCCATGGATGATGCACTCGGTGCAGTTAAATGGCTACAAATACATGCTGTATTGAATAGTGCTAATCCATGGTTATCAGATAGGGTTGATTTTGAATGGGTTTCGTGGTAGGGGTAGAGAGGGGTGGGGTTTGGAGAAGATGATTTTTTTGATTTAATTATTTAATTATAGAAATATAAATTGACCATTTTACCCTCCATTTAATCTGTCTATTTGAGTCAAAATTTCAATTTCAGTGTTAACTAATGAGATTCTGGATGGCATCTGTCCAATGGACTCCATCTACCATTAAAGTAAAAGGTTTGGGACTGCTATCGCAAAAATAAGAGGTTAAGATATATTATGCAACAAAATGAAAGGTTTGAGACCTCCATTGCAATTTTCCCTGTGATATATCGCAAATGAAAATGTTTCTAAGAGGTTTTTTACTAAAAATTCTTGGAATTTACTTGTACTGTTGTTCATTAGAAAGAGGGAGAATTGTAGTGCAATCATGCTACACGCGTGATATAATACTTGATATAATGTCACATGTCATTCTATAATTGGACATCTTCAAACACAATCATTTTTTCATCTAATTAATTAATGTCTCATGCAATTATGTCAAATTTTCTAGCAAAATAGCTTTAATTCAAGTGTGTAAATCACAATTGAATTTGTCCATGGACAAGCAAGTGCTAGAGAACAACCCAAAAAAGTGAAAGTTGGATTGTCGGGGGTAAGGATCTTACTATATGTACATTAAGATTTACATAGTTAATTACATGACATTCTATCATTTACCAATTTAAAATACAATCATCTTTTTAATCTTTTTCTTTCACATCATTTTTGGTAATCGTTTATATATATATTTTTTATGTACAAGTACTAATATTCGGGGGCAAATATAGCCTTCAAAACCGGTCCAAAATTACCCACATCCCCACGCCAGATCTTTGATTTGCTTGCCTTCAGCAAAATGCTTTTCAAGGAAAAAAAAATCCATTTGTTCTAATCCCATTACATCCCCAAATGCAATGTGGAGACCCTTCCTTTGCTTTTTCTTTCTGTCTATTCACCATCAGTATGTGAAGTCGGGGGTGTTGGGTAGGTGGTCTATGATTGAGCTCATTCTTGGTATCAATTTATTTTTATTTTTATTATTTTTTACCTGATAAGACACCATAATTAGATGAAGCATTGATCTAAAATTCTTACATGAAAATGAGGGAAAACTAGCTTCCAGAGTGGAAAAAGGAAGTAAAACCAACTTCGTCTCTACATTTTCTTGAATTTTTTCTATTTATTGCAACTTCAATTTATGACAATGAGGAAACATGGGTGGCAGCTTCCCTACCATCCTCTCCAGGTATGTTTTTCTTCTTCACTCCCCATGAATATTCTTATTTTTTTTTTCTGCCTTAAGCTTATCTTTTGCTTGATTTTTTATTTGTATTTCCGAGTCTGAGTTTAGTCTCTACATGTGCAGGTGGTTGCTGTTGCTGTATTTTTAGCATTAGGGTTTGCTTTCTATGTTTTCTTTGCTCCATTCGTGGGAAAAGAGTTGTTTCAATACATAGTGATGGGGATTTACACTCCTCTTGTAAGAACTATTTACATCCCTTTTCCATTTTCTTTGCATTTATCATGTAATTCAAGATGTTTCTTGAATGGGGTGAATGGGAGCTATAAAGAAACTGAGATCTGTGGTTTCACTCGTAGTTGCTTTCTGATTGAATTTGACTTTGTCCCCCGATTCTGAATTTTTCTTGAAATATTTCCTGTTCGTTATTTATTTTTTCCATTTTCCATTTTCTTCTTCTTTTTCATAGGAAATCTTCAATTTCACTTAAGACTTCATTTTCAGCTGATAATGAAAATGGGGTGTTTGTCCTTTAACTTTTCCTTTTGCATTTCTTAGATTGGATTTTTCCCTTGTTTTGAATATCCTTGGCACTGATTATGGAAATTGAGACACGCCTTAAAAATCCGTGTAGATAGTCCCCAAAAAAATATATCAATTCTGCCCCAATTAGTGTCTGCATACTGTTTGTTACAATGATAATGGGAAGCAATTAACTTGTGCAACAAACAGAAGGACTACATCATCTCTTAATGAGAAAAAAGGCCTATTCTTCCCCACGATTTCTCAAGGGCTTGTGTCTCGTAAGAGTGTTGGGGTTTAATGAAGGTGTTAAAAAACCAGTTTCTTTCCATTTCCGTGTTCTCATTGCTTCCTTCCCGAATCTAGATCACTCAGGGATGACTTGAATACTTCTTGTGAAACAGATGCTCCAGGGAGTGGCCAAAATCTGATAAGTGCAATAAGGCAATCCAGATTGTGAAATCATAAAAACATTGTGTATGAATTTGTGCACAGAGAGACCAATTTTAATCCTGACTGGAGTTTTGGATGATGATAGCTGAAAAATACTTGATTTAGACATTTGTCGCCTAATTTTTAACTGGAGTTCCAGAATTTGACACCAGTTTCAAATTATGTAGAAAGGAAGAAATAATTGATTCTTTTTCGGCCTAGTTTCTTTTCAGGATCAGCAGCAGCACACCAAATGTTCTTTATATTTACTATTTGAAGGCAATTCTGTTATACTGCCTCTCCATTTTTATGTCAAGCGTGAGATTGGGCCCACTTTATCTTCTTCAAACCTTGTCATGCGTTTATGATTTTATTCTGTGTAATGAAAAATTAAGAAATTATTCTCTAATTCTCTATGATTGAATTGTTACCTTGTCTTTTCTCAGATTATATGTGTCTTCAGCCTGTACACTTGGTGTGCTGCTGCTGATCCTGCTGATCCAGGAGTCTTTAGGTCCAAAAAATATCTTAAAATTTCCGACAGCATAAAGCATGTCGGATTGAACAAGTCTAAACTTGGTGCAGAATCAACTTCTTCAATTCAAGATGCCACTGCAGCCACACCTGGAGAAAGAGTTTTCGATAAAAGCAATAAGATTATTGATAAAAGATCTGAATGTATTGACAATGATAAGAAGAATATGTCGTCCCATCAAATCTCCTGCTTCATGGCAACGTTTGCTTTGCTACCTTGTGCTTATGTTTGTAACTCGAATGAAGAATCTTCTGAGCAACAAATGAGCGAAGACGGCATGTTCTACTGTAGTTTGTGTGAAGTAGAGGTTGGTAGTTACATGTGAAATCAAATGGTTTTGAAGCGAGATTTATACACAAAACCGTCCTACAATCCTAGACCACATATGAAGAAGCAATGAGTGCCAGTTTGATATCTTCTCCAGTAAAATATCATATAATTGCTACCTGATTGTGTGTCCCAACAAATCAGTGCTTGTTATTACAATTAGGGAAATTTGAACCTTTTCCTTTATCATGATTTGAAACAATATGACCAGAATTATCTCCCATTTGCAGGTTTACAAGTACAGTAAGCATTGTAGAGTTTGTGACAAGTGTGTTGATCGGTTTGATCATCATTGCAGGGTAAATCACAATCCAAAGTTTGAAGAAACATTACCGTCTTGTTAAAAACTAAATATTTTATCGTTCTGGGTTTGCAGTGGCTCAACAATTGCATAGGCAAAAGGAACTACCGAAAATTCTTTACTCTCATGGTGTCTGCCCTTCTCCTGGTATATGCTCAACCCTCCATTACTTATCTTGTGATCTTGACAAACAACCTGCAGATTCTACATATTTCATTTTTCTGTACTTCATGTATGAACTCCCATCGCTATTCCTAATTCTGATTACCGTAAAGAAGCTAGGTAACTTAACCGACTCGAAGTCTTGAACCAATAGAACAAATCTGGCCACTATCTTCAACGGAAGCTTAACTTTTATCTCAATTATTTCTTTTTTACCCTCACTTTCTGAATCCGGCTTCATCAGTAATGTGTTCTGTAACCCAGATATTTTGGCAACAAATTCCTGGCTTGGCCTAGCATTGTCTGTGTAAATTATACTTTTCTATTAAATGATATTAATACCCGAATTTTCTTCCAAAGAAGACTTTAATTGATTATTGACAGGTGTGTACATGGTTTGTGCACCTTGGACTTGAGATTGCAGCTTATACTTCAATGGTCAACTGGAATCCTTGTACTCGTACGGTGTTTTCTTGAGAGAAATAAATTCTCTGTGGACATCAGCTCCAAGTTGGGAAGCAGTTTCACGGTGGTTCCCTTTGTGATTGTTGTGGTGAGTAATCTATAAGTTCCCGTCATATTAACATTTCAACTCTATTTAATCCATACTTGTGAACTTTGTAAATACTTTGCCGATTCATTTCGGTAAGGTCAAATTTTATCAAAGCGCTTTACAAGTTTTCCAATTGATCTCTAATTATGATTATGAGCTTATGTATGACAGGCAATATGCACTATATTGGCTATGATTGCAACCCTGCCACTTACTCAGCTGTTCTTCTTTCACATTCTTCTCATAAAGAAGGTGGGCTTTTATATTCCTTTTTCTATCAAGTTTTCCTGTTAATTACGAGGGAAAATAGAATG
This sequence comes from Fraxinus ornus, assembly GCA_903798235.1. Lineage (NCBI taxonomy): Eukaryota > Viridiplantae > Streptophyta > Magnoliopsida > Lamiales > Oleaceae > Fraxinus > Fraxinus ornus. The sequence goes on along the minus strand of CAIGRF010304493.1, from coordinate 4,465 downwards.
CTAATGAAGTAAATTTTCGGCTGATAGGGAATTAGCACATATGATTATATTATAGCTTTAAGGGAACAAGAGCAACTAGCTGCCGCAGGTCAGCAAAGTCCTCAGATGTCTCCCCGTAGCTCTCTTACTGGTTTAAGCAGTGCAAGCTCCATTAACACCTTACACCGTGCTGCATGGTGCACTCCACCTCGCCTTTTTGTTGAAGATCAGGTATAATTGATGCCACCATGTTGTGTTTGGTTTCACAATTATTAGAAGGCGAAAAACCGAAGCACTTGAATCCTTCATTAGGTTCCAATATCCAGCACTTGTTATTGATATTGTGCAATATACTGGTTATGTTGCAGTTTGATGTAGTCCCTCCAGACAATTTATCTGTCAGTTCACTAGGGAAAAAGACAGCGCTGGAGGAATTGACTAAGAAAAAGAATCCCGCAGCTGTAAAGATCAGTCCATGGACACTGTCAAGATTGAATGCAGAAGAGGTTTCCAAGGCTGCTGCAGAGGCAAGAAAGAAGTCGAAAATTCTGCAGCCCGTAGCAAGACGTGAAGGGATATATTCCCTTGAAACTGGCAGTAGTGGACCTCGAATGGCTCCTAAACCTGATAATAATAGAAAACGGGGTAGCAAACGGATTCGCCTTCCTACTGACATACCCTTTGATCCTCACTTCAAGATTTCTAGTGAAAATGCAGAAAACATTAGAGATGATGTGATTCCCAAGATATCAACTGGTATGGTCTCTCTTCAACATGAAGGTCGAAGTGCTTTCCGAACGAGCAGAGCTATGCCAAGCTCAGCTCACATTGTTGCTTCTTCCCCGGAGAGTAGTTTAGATTCTCCCGATCTTCACCCTTTCCGTGTCTCCTCACCAGGAGCAGAAGAAGCACGACAACTTGTTGGGCTGTCGACATCTGCCATGGCTTTTCAGAAGGAAATACCGTTCTCGAGATCGACTAGTGATGGATACGAGGCATCTGGTGGCGAAGACAGTGACCAAATACCCTCCAGATTTGTTCAGAGATCAACTAACTGGAGTAGCCTTCTGTTCCCTTCTGAGCAGAACAGGACAATCACAAAACTGAATATGCCATCATCTTCATCTGCCTTGTCCAATCACAGGAAAATTTGAAAAATATTTTCGAAACTCAAGATTTTTTTATTTGTTAGCCAAGTTTAAATGGAGTTGGCCACTTGATTTGCCTTGTTCCATTGCTTTATTTATGGCTTTTAGAATTTTGGTGTAACTTTTGGTTCGGAAAATGTTGACAATGCTGTAAAGGGGCGTGCGTGAAAGGTTCGGTTATTCTGTTTTTGCTGCATCGTCCAAGGAATCTTCGTCCAGTAAATTTTGTGTCCTAGACAAGTCCTATCTGTGCATAGATTTTACTTGTTTCAGTATTTTCTTTAATTCCGGTGTCCCGATTTGACATTGTAGATGATAAGATGATTTTGGACTGGCAATATAAATTTGTGGTGGCACTCTATTTTGTTGCATTTCCATTTTCCACTTGTGATGAGGAAGATTTGCTTTGTCTTGGTGCTCGACTTAAAATTGAAATATAATGATTTGATAATTTAGGAAACTCGAACACAAAAGAATAGGTATCCCTTTTTACAGTTCAATTTAAAGCATCCGTGAACAGATTCACTTTAATGTACATAAAAACAATAAATTAAGCCATAATGTTCAAACTAAACCTTGTCATAGACAAATTTAAGGTCAATTATATAAATTATTTCTCAAAATTCAGTGGAGTTTAATCGGTACATAATCTACGACTTTCTCAACTCAATCATCTGCAGGCTAGTTAGTCAGTTCAATTGTAATGTAATTCACCACAAATGCAACCGAGAAATGCTTTAAATTCGAGCTGAGTGGCTCAGTAGGTGTACAGTCCAATAACTGAAATAATCCTTGTTAGAGAACTATGGAACACGATTTTCGCTGATTCCATTATATGAACATCACTACCGATCCTTTAATGCCATCCCAAATTAACCACATTTTCATCTGTTATAAGAAAGTCACAACTTCACTTCCAGTTGATGGAGAGCTCTAAACGGCTAAACCAAAATGGGAAATGCATAAAAGATGGGTACCATAAGATAACCTACCTAGATATGGCTGCATCGACTTTTACCCGACATATGTATGGACTCATCAGGTCAGACCCATTATAGGCTCGCATCAAGATCATCCACAACATTCCAAGATATACATAACAGGAATAGACAATACATTTAATTGCTCACCAAGTGTTTTTAAAGCACGCTCAAGAATCCAATAGAACAGAAAATCCAAGCATATTCAAGAAGAGACAACAATAACAAATGAATATCTAAAAACTTGAATGATGATAAACAATCTCTTGCTCCAAAACTTAATACTATGGTAAGTGCTTCAGCCTTTGTCAGTAAATGAAAACAAAAAACAGAACAAACGAATGAACAGAAACTTGCAAGGCTAACAGAAGAAAATGTAGTGCTAAAGTAAAATGAGCTTACCATACTGAAAGATGTAATACAAATTTCCTTCAATTATGCCTTAATCTAACACCAATCATTGCAAGAGGACAAAAATACAAGAATACAAATTGATCATGAATTGAAATGCTGCAATACTTTATTAACTGGAATTTAAGATCAACAATTTCCTTGTACATAAACTCTATAAACCTGTTGTATCCAGGTTATTTGATGTTCATTTCTTTGGTAACTGTATCATGAAAGACCTATTCACCTTTTTGCAGTATTTGGCCACATGCTATTCATAAGTTTGCTGAAAATTAGAGAACATGGGATTAATACGTTAAAAAACCAGGATTTTAAATTGTGTGTATATAAAGCCTCTGTTTGACAACTATTATTTAAAAACTCTTTTTTCTACATATTCATTTTCAATCACACATTCACACAATAAAATATTCTACACGTAAACCCAAAACTTTTCCCCCTTTTTAACTACGCATTCTCGTAAAAATTGATATTCAAAACATTGTTTTTCCCAAATAATGATTGTCAAACAGGGGCAAAATTGTTATTTTGCTTAGCATTTATAACCTAAATAGAAGTCCACAGGATTAGAGAAGCAAAACTGGTTCTTATTTATGTACTAGTTGAATCTCCTTCCTTGCCTCATCTACTTTTTAGTTTTTAGGTACTTGTATAAACGGCGAGTTTAATCAATCAGCTGTCTTACTCAGAGCAACTGGATTTCAGTTTCATTTATAAACTTGGGTATCAGAACATCATGGAATTTCTGAATTAGGGTCATTTCACACTATTCACCATCCTTGACCAATTCCATGATATTTGCACATGTGCTGCCATTTTGTCTCAATGCTGACTCAATTGAAAACCTACCTTTTTGTTAATCCGAAATCTGCCCCCTTTCCTTCCTAGCAGCATTTTGCATAGAAATGATCTCGTAAACAAAAGAAAATGTCTTTAAGGTCCTTGGTGTCAAATTCTTTTACTGATCAGAGAAGATGATAAGAATCACCATCCACAATCAGTCAGTACAAGCTCGTTTTGTGGTGTTTTAGAAGTTCACGAGAAAGTCCAAATCTTCACCATCATAGCAGAAATTAAATCATCCCACTTCGAGAAAAGGAGGGCCATATACAAAACATTATAATACAACCACTCTATGCTACACCAATGCTATGAATCTATTAGCAAACCAATTTTCTTTTACGATCTATATCAAAGTGTGATTACAGCAGTACATCTCTATCCCAGATATACTGAAGTAATTCAAGTTATGCTGGATAGAAGAACTTTGAGACATTCATACTCATTAGTGCCTTTCTCTGTGAAAATATAAATCAGACTTCTATTATTAAGCAATTTTAGTGTAAAAATGATTAGCAGGATATATGGCAACATGGAATTAAGGCTTTGGTAAATGGAATTTGGAAAAAAATTAATGCAAGTTTGAATCCTCTCCTATGAGTTTGAAATATATGCCATCAAACACAGTATAAGAGCCTGAATTGGCACATTTAATATTCTATATTCACAAATTCATCTCAAATGTCAACAATATTGCGCTCCCCACATGATAAGAAGCTGCAAAATGGAATCAATATGCATAATTTTTTTGGGTCATAATGATTTAGATGGAAACTGAAATGATAAAACAATAGTTATAATTAAATTAAAGAATGGTTCCATTTCATTCAACCACCAAAAGACAAAGCTTTCTTTATTCTTATCCCATTACAACATATATTAGAACTCTGCCCAAATGTTCCACCAAAATACTTTAAACCAAGTATACATAACATCTGACCCATAAAATTTCGCCAGCATAGTAAGAAAATTAAATAACGATCACCATAAAATTTCAACAAACCCAAAGTTATACAAGTTCAAGATGTTCCAACTGCAGAGGCTAGTTGATTTAATACAAAGATAGTCATTTATTTTCCACTTAAAATAAAGCACAATAAATCTAAA
>CAIGRF010304445.1:4308-22508 GCA_903798235.1 Fraxinus ornus | reverse complement strand
TGAAAATATAACATTTATTGGGTCACACCCGTCTAATAAAAATTAACAATAACGATTAATTTTTCAATTTTAATCCGATTTTAATCCCTACCAACCACCCTCATATAAGATTACAAAATCCAATAAATATGCTATACTTTCCTTTAACCTACCGTATATGCATTTTATACTTGTTAATGATTTATAACTAGGTATGAGCATAAATGACCGTTTTGCTCTTTTAATTATTCTCACTAACTTAATTACCATTTTGTTTAATAGTCATGTGAATTATAATAGAGGTCGAAGTTTAACTGTCGCTAAACACTGAGCTCAAGTTTTAATTGTTCAATATAAAATACTTCAGTAGTCACTCTACCCATTTTTCAGGACAACAGTTCCCGACATGAATTCATGTTCTCTATTTTGCTCATTCTCAAGTTGATACATTACCATTTCAAGAGATTTAGATGAAATACATGACGATCAAGTAATTCAATTCTCCGCACGATCATGCTATAGAATTAAACTCGACACGTGTTCCGTTCAATATACTCCAAGTGTACTAGTATCACCTTTAACTATTTTTGAGATGAGGATAAATCACAAACCCGAATAGTGAATCGGTCAACACTATAACCTTTCAGTACAAGACGCCAATCATTATACATTGGTTATAAACAAATTATTTATGATCAAAATATAATATATCACAATTTATTTATTATAAATTATTATTTTATCATAACAAAATATACTATATGAACACATATCCCGACGCATCTTTTAGACCCTCATATTAGATAGTAGACTACTCATCCCAAAGGAAATAACTTGGTTTTCCGTCCCGGTGTTCCACTAATTGCTTGAATTGCATCAAGTGTACACTGAAGTTGATATCTTTTAATTTACTTCTATGCAATTTCCAAACTAGCAATTTTGACATTTGACTATAATAATCAAGATTTAACTTGACAATGTAGGCGTATCATTAAAAATCACTCTTCAATTGCTACACAGTCCACAATTTAAGTTTGAAAGAGTTTTCAATATACTGTTATTAATCGCTTTTAGCTGACAACCAATTTAACCTTAAATTAGTCGGAACAAATGGAAAAACGATGCTAATCAGCAAGCTGATATTGAACAAAGAGAAGAATAATGATTGAAAACAAGAGTTATTGTGTTCTCGTTGTTTGGGGTGTGGAAATATTCATCAATATCCACATCCATTTGGATGGATAATTACTTAAATTCATCAGATATTCACTGAGAAATAAAAACTGTCATTTCTGAAAGACCTTTTGATTCTTGATAAACACAATCATTGCATAAATTATAAACAACAACGGAATAAACTGACTGAAACATCTTTAATGCACTTCACTCGACAAAATGGAGAAGAAAGAAGCATTGCCATGCTTCTACTCACCAACTCATCCCGCCCAAGCAGCACAATCAGTAGCTTAACTGAAAATCTCATGTCTGGCCAGCTTCACCAGCAGGTCCTGGCCGAGCATTTAAAAGTGGCTGGAGGGCTTTGACTACGATGCTCATGTTTGGCCGGAAATCAGCTTCATATTGGACGCACAAGGCAGCAACAGCAGCCATCTGCAATAAATAGAGAGAATGAGTGAGGAGAAGTGTAATAATAGCACACAAACATATCTTAATCTCTTACTATAAGGTCAGTATATTGTTCTTCTTTACCAAATTGATATAAATCTTAGCCAGTACAGCAATATTAACAAACTTCAGCACTTGCACCATATGTGTACATGAAAAATTGAATCTTCTCCTTCTAAATCGAAACTTGATAGTTACCTTAGCGACTGACTTAGGAGGGTATTCTCCTCCCAGTCTTCCATCAACACATTGCTTGACCTTGTCTTCACTCAGCTTTGGAGTAGCCTATATAATATGGTAGAAATTTTGAATAAACAACTAAAGCACAAAAAATTAGATTCATATTTCAAATAAAATGAGATGTGAAATGAACCACGGATGTTAGAAAGGAAAATATGGAGAAACTTAATACCCATGTAACTAGACTTTGCTGCCCACGAGGTAATGTATGATCAACAGGCTTACGTCCTGTAAGAAGCTCTAGAAGGACAACACCAAAGCTGTAGACATCACTCTTTGAGTTCAGCTGCCCAGTCATTGCATATCTGCCAAATAAGGTACCAAAGTGCACGAGTAAATAACAAAACACCAATATTGTTTTAGTGCCAATAGGAGGATGAGGTCCAAATGAATACAGGATTCAGAATAAGGTTCAAATAACTGAAACTCTGAAGCTGGATTTTAGATAAGTAGCAAATAAGAATATAGTGTTCTGATGACTAGACAAAAAGTTTAATGAAATAGAATTCATGATAACAAAAAAATTCATAATGTAGTCATAACGTTCGTTAAAATCTCATTCAACGATCCTGGTTGCCAAAAAGTCTAGGAAACAGACTAACATTAGGATACAATGGCAAATTCAAGCTTCAATAACCATGATATAGGGAGCCAAGTGACTCATTTTACATAGTACATATGATCTATGACCTTGACTTTTGAGTTCCAAAATGGAGAGAGGATAGAAAAATGTATTCTAACATTTCAAAAGGGGAGAGAGGAGAGAAAAATGTATATAACGTTCCAAAAGTATCTTACTCAGGAGCATGGTAACCAAATGTCCCAAGAACATAAGTCGAGTGAAGACATGCTGCCATGTCAGGAGCTTGATTTGACAAATCAAAGTCTGCAATTTTAGCAACATCATCATCAAAGATTAACACATTGCTGGACCTAACATCACGGTGGATGATGTGAGGATCTGCTTTTTCATGCAAATATTCAAGTCCCTTAGCAGCACCTACTGCAATCTTTACACGCTGTGCCCATGAAAGAACAGGACCAGGATGTGCCCATCTAACACCTTTCCTTCCTGAAAGATGACAATTGAAGATTAAAAATTAAAATTGTCCTCAAGTTATTAGTATGGATCAACACAGAGAACAGTTGATAATAAAAAGTCAGACCAGACAAACTCCGGCATTCCAATTAATTAGTATAAAGGCAGGGGAATGCATTCTGAGAAGTAGTATAATGATCAAAATGTCAAAAGATGGGAGTTGTATAATCATCAATACGTAAAAAAATGCCCACCTCAAACTTCCTTAATCTGTCGGTCATGGAAATCTTTTAATTCGATGCCCCACATTTGAATGTAACAACGTTGTTTCAGATTTTTGCTACTTAAGACTCCAAGATTATCAGGGGGGAAAGCAGACGAGGAAATAAAAATATTGGCGTTCACATACCATGAAGAATATCGTGAAGAGTTCCATTAGATGCAAATTCATATGCAAGAATACGCTGATTTCCATCAACACAATAACCAAGTAACTCAACAAAATTTTCATGTTTTAGCCTCGACACCATAGAAACCTACAAGTTCAAAACCAATTTGTTGGATATAATTAATGCTGAATGCATAATTCCTCGTAGGACTGAATAAATTACAATATTCAAATGAAACCTGGGCTAAGAATTCGTCATCTGGTTGCTTGCTTGCATCCAACTTCTTTATCGCAGCAGCCTGACCATTCTTAAGAATTCCATAATATACTCGCGCATATGAGCCTTCCCCAATTAAAGAATCAGAGCCAAAGTTATCAGTTATCTCTTTCAATTCATCCCCAGGAATTGATGGAACTGCAATAGGCTGGACATTAACAGCTTGAGCTTTCGGTGCAGCATCTGTCATATGATAATGTCCTTCATTTCCTGGAGGAAGAATTTAACTTAGAACATGTTTGGTCCCCATTAAAATTACAATTTATTTTTCTGTCTCTTCTTTTTAACCAGACATTCTTCAATAAAAATAATATTACACGTATTCCTAAAATATTTTCTTCTTTTTTAACCACACATTTAAAAAAAAAAAAAAATTTTACCATTCCAACCATTAAAATTTCAAATAATGGAGGTCAAAAGGAGGCTTAGTTTATACTTGGTCTTGTCATTAACAATAAAAACAAAGTAACACGTGTAACAGGAAAAAGGAAAGAAAAAACAAGAATAGAAAAGTCAGAAAGATCGTACAATAAGTAGTGAGTGTGCATATTTCAAGGCGTAGATTAAATCAGTGCATAAATTAACCTGTCTTAGCTGAATGCTTGATTTGATTTAGAATTTTGTCATACTAAACATTAAGTAAAACCAAAATAAAATACTCATTTATCAACATAGACCAGTTTAATAAACAATGTTTAGCGTAACGTTAAACCTAGGCACCAACTCCCAAACAATATTGACAATAATTATTCTAGCATGGAAGTAGCATTGATACTATAGGTTGAGGATCCAACAGGACAGCAATAAAAAATGCATGAAAAAAATTCTAACTGTTTCGTAATCCAATGAAAGTTTCTGTTGTAAAAGTAATCCACCATTTTGCTGGAAGAACGTCTGTTTTTGTTTCACCAGCCTTCTTTTCGGGATTATCCAATCTACAAAAGAACTTCCTGTGAAAGGAACTGCACGGCTTTTATTTGCAGCTGCAAAAGAAATCAAAGCATTACTTGCATCGTCAAAAAATTTGTTCAAGATATTTTAGAGGATAGTCAACCAGTCAATTCAGTTTGATAGTTAGCAGCAGTTAATTCAGTTTACATTCAGTGGTGAAGTAGGAACGTAAATCTTCTACAAATATAGCCATGTCCTCTCTGTAATGTATCATCAATTGAATAAGATTCGAAGTTGGTTCACAGAAGTATTCTTCATTTTCTTAATAAAACTGTGCTAAATCTTTGGCAGATCTTATGTTTTTAAAGNTACCCCGATTATTTTATTTTTTTTCAAAAATTTTCAGTTAACTATTTTTTTAAAAAAAATTTGTAATTAATTATTATTATTTTATTCTTCACAGGACTGGTTCGGGATACTTCGGGGCGGGGCACCTCCTCCCCGCCCCACCCCATCAACTCGTCGGGACGGATTTTTTTCGCCCCATTCGGGGCGGGGCAACGTCGGGGCGAGACGAGACAGACGGGTTTTTTTGTCATCACCTGTCTATATCCATTTAAAAAAAAAAAGTGCTTCTATTTGTTGATAGTATATTTAAGTGGATAAATAAGGCTAACGAGTAAATTATTGACAAATGACGGTTTATTAGCACTAATACCGTATTTACGAGATAGATATCATATATGCAGGACAGATACCGTATATGCAACAGATACCTTATTAACAACTTGCAATAAAATAACAGAACAAATAATTTAAATTGTAGTAAAAGAAATTACAAACCAAGGTCTATGCGAATACGGTTTCCTTAAAACAGATTCGCCTCCTCACCGTACGTGCTTCAGGTTTAATTTGAGCGTCTGCTTTTCAAAATACAATGATAAAATAGTAGAATCTGAGCACTACAGATACTATTTCGGCGAACTAATTTAGTGTCCGAACAATACTAGCTCAAAGACTCAAACAAAAATTAAATTGTATGCAGACGAAACTCGAACTGTATGCAGAAAAGCGGAAAAAGTGAAATTCCTTTACAATAAATTCATCTGATGTTGACGAAGGGTGTCAGTTATATCACTATTCTTATGCCATCTCCAACGTTGCACCAAACTTTACACTATTTTGCACAAAATCTTGCACCAAACTAAAATTCAACTCCAAACATTATATCAAATGAACAGTGTTTAATCATTTTCTTCTATTTTTTGCTTTTTAGTAATTTATTTATTCGAAATATTAATCATTTATTCATTTTAGAAATATATAAATTACTAAATAAATAATTATGCGAAACTAAAGAAAATATTAAATTCATTAAATAAATATATTATTAAAACATGGTAGAATTAAAACATATTAAATTATTAAATATGAAGTCGAAATATCATTGCAATTTAATTATCGGAATTCAGTAATTATTATTTTTAACATTTCAAAATAAATTTAAATGCAAATAATAATAGAAATAATATCCTTTATAATAATAATAATTGTATTAAAAATTATATAACTAAAATGACACAAATACCCTCCAAACAAATTTTTGGCAAAGTAAATGAAGGGCATTAATGGTGTAAAAGTGAATAGCCATTTAGAAAAATTGTGTAAAAGTGAATAGCCATTTTTTCAAAATGGTGCAAAAGATGGTGCTCCATTGAAGAGTCGAGTCTCCATTGGAGATGGTCTTAGAGCATATTTGACTTTGCTTTAAACGAAGTCAATTGTGCAAAAAGAGAATCTTCATGGTTAAGGGAAATGATGTGTGTACCCCTCATGGTGTCCACACAGGTTTATACTTCCCTCATACCGTCAAGTGGTATTTTGTCAATAAAATTGTCAAATTGTTTTGTACAAGTAGAATTATTGTTTATTGTATGCGGGCCCTACTCCATGTGAGAGGTGTAAATTAGTATGTACACCGTTATGTATGTGTAGTATCACCTTAAGATCAAAAGGTGAAATATTGATGGTTTGAAATTTCGATAGTATTATATGTATATAATATGTTTAAATAATGATTTACATATATATGATATGGTGAAATATGATTGATGCTAAATTTCTTCAACCAAATAAAGAAAAATCACTCTTTTTTTACACATCATATGTATATAAATCATTATGCAACTGTTTATATATAAGTAGCATTATTCTTGAAAAATTTTGTTCATTCTTTCAAATATATAGAAATGATCTTTTACCCATGATAGGTAGGATAAAACATGCTCACCAACGACAGCTGACATGGTAATGCTTGCCACGTCAACATCGGGTAAGATAACTTGTACCTACCATGGGTAGGAAATCAATAATGTTCAAATATATACGTTTCTCTCAAAAGGATTATTAAACTATCTATCTTCTTTTTTGTCCAAATTTCACAGTTTCATATTTTAATTCAAACTAGATAATAGGGTTTTCATATTTCCCTTGTTTGGCCTCCATTATAATGAGATTTTTGGAAATGATATATTTTGGAATAGTAATTTTTGGGAGTATATGTGGTTAAAAAGAAGGAATTTTTTTTAATTTACGTGTAATATTATTTTATTGAAAAATATGTGATTGAAAATAATAGAGTAATAAATTTAACGAAGACCAAGCATGGGCTTAACTTCCAAATAATTTTTGAAGGTTAGAAATTGGAAGTCTAGCCTAAGTTTCCCTATATTTTAGGCCATTTATAAAAAAAATAGTGCTACACGTACAATATGCTTTATAGAATTTATTAGAGCATGATGACGTGGCAGAACTTTGAAATGTCAAAATCTCGGCAGCCACTGAAAAAAACACAATAAAAGTGAAAACAAAAGAAAAGACGCCTTTGAATACCCTACCCTTTACATCCCAATTACAAAATCAAACACGAACGAAAACCTATCCTTTGAATACTGAAATAAAATTATGGCAAAACCCATTCCACGGTGCTGGCGAGTGGCGTCAACACAATGATGAACCCGACGGTCTTATCCCCATCTTTCACGATCGAAGGTGAGCAATTTTGTGATGATGNTTTTTTACGTAAACTAGTCAACGTATATTGCACGTTAAATATTTTATAAGTGTTGTAAAAATAATATTTGAATATTAATTAATTTAAAATTTATACTATGGAATATATACGTGATAATAAATGTTAAATCATTTATTTAATTTTCAATTTAAATAAAACGGGATATTAATTAACATACATGGAAGCGAATAATGAAATATATTCTTGAATGTAAAATACTAATTAACTTATAATTAGAATTAATAACACTGAAATATATAAATGAAGATGAATATTAATTAATTGAGAATTAATAATAAAACATTCATACATTAACGAAGGCACACATGTAAAATGAATTAACCAATTGTATATTTGCATTGATGGTAACTAAATTTTTAAATAAATTAAATATATATTGAAAAACGAAAAGTAAGGTATTATTAAAATAATTGAATTATAGTATGTAGGGTTCAACTGTTAGCTTCGCTAATCCACCAAGTTTTGAATAAAACTTCCTTTCAACTATTTGTAAATTATAATAGATTATCAGGTGAAATGTAACATGTGACTCTAGACCAATCAGGAATTTGAAAGTTACATCTACCTAACCAAACTTTAGATAATAAAATTCACTTTAAAATAAATAAATTATCCAATTAATTCAATAGCGAAAATATGTATCAATTCCTACAGGGCAATAATCACTCCTAGTATAACTCTGAAAGTCTGTATACTTGCAATTAATAAAAAGTAAATGAAAATTATATCATTCTACAAAATTGAAGCCCCAAACCTTCATTATCGTGCCCAAACGGTAGCTATGTCAACGAGCAGAGCAGAGCAGAGCCGAGCCAAAAAAAAAAAAGCTCGGGCTCGGCTCGAGCTTTTTTTGGTCCAAGCCGAGCTGAGCTGGCAAAAAAAATGAGGCTTGACCCGAGCTTTTAACCGGAGCCTTAGCGGGTCGAGTCGAGCCGGCTCGGGTTTTGTGTTTTTTCTTTTATGTTTTGTTGCCTGCTAGAATTAGCCGCCAGGAAGGCTGCTTTTGTAGGCAGCTTGCCTGCAAAGGAATCTCTTTCAAAAAAATTTAATTTTTTTTTTAAATATGGGGCCGGCTCACCTGGGCCACATGCCGGCCCGGGCCTGAGTCGGCGCCCCAAAATGGGGTTCGGTATAACCGAGCTCGAGCCGGGCCCTGCTCGGACTTTTTACAGGTCGAGCCCAAGCCCCGAGTTTTTTTGTCATCCCTACTAAGGAGTCAAGTATCGGGTTGATGTGAATTGGGTGAAACAACATGACAATCAACACTCATTTTCAATCACGTTATATTTTACACGAAAACCCAAAATATTTTCATACTTGTTAACTATACATTATCATAAAAATTATTATTCAAAATATTTTTTTTTTCCAAATAATGATTATCAAACGGGGAAAAGTATATTATTATGTCATGTTATTATCAAAAACTTGTATACTTCATCATAAAATAAAAATGTCTTATCTAAATTATAATAAAAAAATTTAACCGGAGATCAGTTATTGAAGTTGAAACCTTTAAGGAAGGATGTGTAAAGTCGTGAATCTTAATTATTGTTATTACGTGGAATCTTTACTTGGATCGATCTTCGCGGTAAGGTTGCCGTTGGGTTTGGAAGGGGATGAGTAAAAATTTGATTTTGCCTTAATTTTTAATAAGTAGGGAGTCGTCAATAACGTTTAAGTAATCATCATAAAAGAGAAGATAGATATTAGAAAAAACAGGGTATGCGATTTTTTTTTAACTTCTTTTCATCATACTAAATTACTGCAATGACAAAAGAAAGCGTAGTCTCATATTGAAGCAAACTTCTATTAATCTTACATGTACTTTTGCAACTTTTTTAGTGGGATTTATAGCTCTTGATTGTGTAGAATTAGATTTTTCAATTCTCAACATGATTATTTTTTTTTTCTAGGTGAAACTTATAATATATATGTTGCACATGGGCAAAATTTTTTTTGCTATTTTTGTTTGGCTATCCTCACTTAAAAATCTTGATATCTCATTTCATGAGCTCGAAATAACAAATAATAATACGACATTTTAAATGTTATTTTGACTACAATAGATCTCAACTCTCCAAGAATACCAAGTGGTCTCGTTCTCAAATAAGAAATACGCCAAATTTATTTTGTTGACAAATAATGCATGAATCGGGGAGAAAGAGAAGCACGCTTAGTTTATTCCATAGTTATTGTAGAACAATACATTGTAATCTTCCCTTTTACAAAGCTGGCCTTGGATCCTTCGTCAAATGCATGTCAGGTTTTAGATTCTCACATTTTTGAACTAAATATACAAACAAGTATGATATTTGTGAACAAGATTTGAGGAGACCGGGTGGATGGGGATTGTTAGGTCCTATGCCCTTCATTCATTCCAACACTTCACATGACCAATCAATCCTTGGTCTCAAATGACTATGATCAATGTGCCATTTTGGTTTCCAATAACTTGGAATATTTGACGATAAAGTAACTAAGTGCTTGTTTGGGAGAGCTAAAATGTTGATTTAAATCTCACAAAATAAGTAGTGAAAAGTAAATAATATCCATGGGCCCGATATAATGTACTATTGGGACTGATATAATGGGTGCGTAGTTAAAATTAATTGTTAATTTTGACATTAACTTTTCAAGACTTTCCAAACAAGCACTAAACTTCAATTTGAACATGGGCTTACACGATTTTGCGCAGTGAATTAGATGGTGGACTATCTATCATCATTCCGATGAGTCTGATGCGAGTGAAAGTTAACCATCTGATAATTTCAAATTGAGTTGACATCTCTATCAATTGTTCTGACAACCTCACTTGTAAAAGCAATTGTCTTCTCATGTCAAGTGATTTTCGTTATTTAGGTCTCACAAACAAGCAGGAATGTGACATATCCTAGAACCAAAATAATACTGCAAGATAATGCGAGAGATGATTAACACTCCAAACATTCATAAATTTAGTGGAATACCAAGAATTTGACCATCGCATATTCATTGATTCACTAGAAATACTAAATAATTGGAAGAATTGAGAAAGTCAAATTTTCATTAATAAACGACTTAGTTAAAATGAAATCTAATTCTAACTTTTAAAAGAAAAAAATAAGAAGTCCCAACTTATTATTTTAAACGAAGGCAAACTCGAGAAAACTATTTTAACAACCCTTCCAACATTTAAAACAAGGAAATTGAAATTTAGCCACAAAACCGTTGTGCTCAAGGGCTTTACCCGATATCTCAGCTTATTGAGTAATGTTATTCATTCACAGTGAGGTTACAAATACAGTCTACATGACTCTAAATAATAGGTTAAATGAAAGGTGAAATTAAATGACTTATTTAATTTCATCTATCATTTAATGTCACATTAACGTCATCTAAACTGTATTTGTAATCCCAGTGGGGATAAATAGCATTACTCCAGCTTATTAGGCCTATTATTTTCAATATACATTTTTTCCTCTCTTCTTTTTGCCCCTGTTTGAAACCCATTTTGAGTAGAAAAGAATTTTTGGAATAGTGATTGATGTAAGAATGTGTGGTGGAAAAGTAATGAAAAGTTTTTGATTTGTGTGTAATATTATTTTATTAGGAGAATGTGTGGTTGAAATGAAAAATGAGAATGAGAATGAGAAATTAATGAGTGTCAAACGGGAACTTTAACAATACATTTTCCAATAAAATGATATTACACATAAATTCAATTTTTTTTTTAAATTTTTTAACCACATATTCTCCATCAATTTACAATTTCAAAATACATTCTAACAATCATATAGGGCTCAAACAAACGTTTCTGCCGATCTTTTAATTCCAATTTAATACTTCAAATCTCTAAATCTTCTATGATATTCCCAAAATCAAGACTACACCGTGGAACATACACAATTTTTAAATTAAATCAAGAAACTAATTCTTGAACCTAACAATAAGAAAAAAAAAAATTCTCTCTCTCTCTCTCTCTCTCCCCAATTTGAGCAATATGGAATGAAATTATGTATTATGATTGTTCTAGGATTTCTATGTTCATCCAATCTTTATTTACAGAGATAAATAAATTCCAATCCATGTACAATAATAATTCAAATTTCAAATAGAAATCTAAATTAAAAGACAAATAGGAATTTTAATTAAAGTCCAAGTCGAATTAGTTTATATTTAATTATATAGTCCTAGAACTTCAATTACAATTATATTTAAGTTTGTTATGGTAATTACAATTAAGCTCAAAATTATTATAATTACCGTAATTAAGTCTCAAAATTTTATAGAGCTACCACATGGACTTGATCGGACATATGTTATCTAAACTCCAATAATTAGATCTTATCTAGTTGATCATAGAATACTCAATCTAATTATTAGTTTTTCCATTTTTCACTAAAGACAAAAAAATTGAACTCATAAAATATATAGTCTGTTTGGGAGAGCTCAAAATTCAATTACAACTGAAAATATAACATTTATTGGGTCACACCCGTCTAATAAAAATTAACAATAACGGCTAATTTTTCAATTTTAATTCGATTTTAATCCCTACCAAACACCCTCATATAAGATTACAAAATCCAATAAATATGTAATACTTTCCTTTAACCTACCGTATATGCATTTTATAGTTGTTAAGGATTTATAACTAGGTATGAGCATAAATGACCGTTTTGCTCTTTTAATTATTCTCACTAGCTTAATTACCATTTTCTTTAACAGTCATGTGAATTATAATAGAGGTCGAAGTTTAAATGTCGCTAAACACTGAACTCAAGTTTTAATTGTTCAATATAAAATAATTCAATAGTCACTCTACCCATTTTTCAGGACAACAGTTCCCGACACGAATTCATGTTCTCTACTTTGCTCATTCTCAAGTTGATACATTACCATTTCAAGAGATTTAGATGAAATACATGACGATCAAGTAATTCAATTCTCCGCACGATCATACTATAGAATTAAACTCGACACGTGTTCCGTTCAATATACTCCAAGTGTACTAGTATCACCTTTAACTATTTTTAAGACGAGGATAAATCAAAAACCCGAATAGTGAATCGGTCAACACTACAACCTTTCAGTACAAGACGCCAATCATTATACATTGGTTATAAAAAAATTATTTATGATCAAAATATAATGTATCACAATTTATTTATTATAAATTATTATTTTATCATAACAAAATATATCATATGAACACATATCCCGACGCATCTTTTAGACCCTCATATTAGATAGTAGACTATACTCATCCCAAAGGAAATAACTTGGTTTTCTGTCCCGGTGTTCCACTAATGCTTGAATTGCATCAAGTGTACACTGAATTTGATATCTTTTAATTACTTCTATGCAATTTCCTAACTAGCAATTTTGACATTTGACTATAATAATCAAGATTTGAACTTTTATTAACTCGCATAACATTAACAATGTAGCCATCTGCGTATCATTAAAAATCACTCTTCAATTGCTACACACTCCACATTAAAGTTTGTAGGAGTTTTCAATATACTGTTATTAATCGCTTTTAGCTGACAACCATTTTAACCTTAAATTAGTCAGAAAAAATGGGAAAACGATGCTAATCAGCAAGCTGATATTGAACAAAGAGAAGAATAATGATTGAAAACGAGTTATTGTGTTCTCGTTGTTTGGGGTGTGGAAATATTCATCAATATCCACATCCATTTGGATGGATAATTACTTAAATTCATCAGATATTCACTGAGAAATAAAAACTGTCATTTCTGAAAGACCTTTTGATTCTTGATAAACACAATCATTGCATAAATTATAAACAACAATGGAATAAACTGACTGAAACATCTTTAATGCACTTCACTCAACAAAATGGAGAAGAAAGAAACATTACCATGCTTCTACTCACCACCAACTCATCCCGCCCAAGCAGCACAATCAGTAGCTTAACTGAAAATCTCATGTCTGGCCAGCTTCACCAGCAGGTCCTGGCCGAGCATTTAAAAGTGGCTGGAGGGCTTTGACTACGATGCTCATGTTTGGCCGGAAATCAGCTTCATATTGGACGCACAAGGCAGCAACAGCAGCCATCTGCAATAAATAGAGAGAATGAGTGAGGAGAAGTGTAATAATAGCACACAAACATATCTTAATCTCTTACTATAAGGTCAGTATATTTTTCTTCTTTACCAAAATGATATAAATCTTAGCCAGTACAGCAATATTTACAATCTTCAGCACTTGCACCAGATGTGTACATGAAAAATTGAATCTTCTCCTTGTAAATCGAAACTTGATAGTTACCTTAGCGACTGACTTAGGAGGGTATTCTCCTCCCAGTCTTCCATCAACACATTGCTTGACCTTGTCTTCACTCAGCTTTGGTGTAGCCTATATAATATGGTAGAAAATTTGAATAAACAACTAAAGCACAAAAAATTAGATTCATATTTCAAATAAAATGAGATGTGATATGAACCACGGATGTTAGAAAGGAAAATATGGAGAAACTTAATACCCATGTAACTAGACTTTGCTGCCCACGAGGTAATGTATGATCAACAGGCTTACGTCCTGTAAGAAGCTCTAGAAGGACAACACCAAAGCTGTAGACATCACTCTTTGAGTTCAGCTGCCCAGTCATTGCATATCTGTCAAATAAGGTACCAAAGTGCACGAGTAAATAACAAAACACCAATATTGTTTTAGTGCCAATAGGAGGATGAGGTCCAAATGAATACAGGATTCAGATATAAGGTTCAAATAACTGAAACTCTGAAGCTGGATTTTAGATAAGTATCAAATAAGAATATAGTGTTCTGATGACTAGACAAAAAGTTTAATGAAATAGAATTCATGATAACAAAAAAATTCATAATGTAGTCATAACGTTCGTTAAAATCTCATTCAACGATCCTGGTTGCCAAAAAGTCTAGGAAACAGACTAACATTAGGATACAATGGCAAATTCAAGCTTCAATAACCATGATATAGGGAGCCAAGTGACTCATTTTACATAGTACATATGATCTATGACCTTGACTTTTGAGTTCCAAAATGGAGAGAGGATAGAAAAATGTATTATAACATTTCAAAAGGGGAGAGAGGGGAGAAAAGTGTATATAACGTTCCAAAAGTATCTTACTCAGGAGCATGGTAACCAAATGTCCCAAGAACACGAGTCGAGTGAAGACGTGCTGCCATATCAGGAGCTTGATTTGACAAATCAAAGTCTGCAATTTTAGCAACATCATCATCAAAGATTAACACATTGCTGGACTTAACATCACGGTGGATGATGTGAGGATCTGCTTTTTCATGCAAATATTCAAGTCCCTTAGCAGCACCTACTGCAATCTTTACACGCTGTGCCCATGAAAGAACAGGACCAGGTTGTGCACCCTTAACACCTTTCCTTCCTGAAAGATGACAAGTGAAGATTAAAAATTGAAATTGTCCTCAAGTTATTAGTATGGATCAACACAGAGAACAGTTGATAATAAAAAGTCAGACCAGACAAAAACTCCAGCATTCCAATTAATTAGTATAAAGGCAGGGGAATGCATTCTTAGTAGTAGTATAATGATCAAAATGTCAAAAGATGGGAGTTGTATAATCATCAATACGTAAAAAAATGCCCACCTCAAACTTCCTAAATCTGTCAGTTGTAAATATAGCATGACTTAATTACTATTCACAAGAAACTGCAGTCATGGGAATTTTTTAATTCGATGCCCCACATTTGAATGAAACAACGTTGTTTCAGATTTTTGCTACTTTAGACTATAAGATTATCAGGGGGAAAAGCAGACAAGGAAACAAAAATATTGGTGTTCACATACCATGAAGAATATCGTGAAGAGATCCATTAGATGCAAATTCATATGCAAGAATACGCTGATTTCCATCAACACAATAACCAAGTAATTCAACAAAATTTTCATGTTTTAGCCTCGACACCATAGAAACCTGCAAGTTCAAAACCAATTTGCTGGATATAATTAATGCTGAATGCATAATTCCTCGTAGGACTGAATAAGTTACATATTCAAATGAAACCTGGGCTAAGAATTCGTCATCTGGTTGCTTGCTTGCATCCAGCTTCTTTATCGCAGCAGCCCGACCATTCTTAAGAATTCCATAATATACTCGCCCATATGAGCCTTCTCCAATTAAAGAATCAGAACCAAAGTTATCAGTTATTTCTTTCAATTCATCCCCAGGAATTGATGGAACTGCAATAGGCTGGACATTAACAGCTTGAGCTTTCTGTGCAGCATCTGTCATATGATAATGTCCTTCATTTCCTGGAGGAAGAATTTAACTTAGCCCCTGTTTTGCCCCCATTAAAATTACAATTCATTTTTCTCTCTCTTCTTATCAACCACACATTCTTCAATAAAATAATATTACACGTAATCCTAAAACATTTTCTTCTTTTTTAACCACACATTTTTAAAAAACATATTGTTCCAACCATTAAAATTTCAAATAATGGGGGTCAAACGGCAGCTTAGTTTATACTTGGTCTTGTCATTAACAATAAAAACAAAGTAAAACGTGTAACAGGAAACAGGAAAGAAAAAACAAGAATAGAAAAGTCAGAAAGATCGTACAATAAGTAGTGAGTGTGCATATTTCAAGGTGTGGAATAAATCAGACACCTCTTAACAGTGCATAAATTAACCTGTCTTAGCTGAATGCTTGATTTGATTGATAATTATATCATACTAAACATTAAGTAAAACCAAAATAAAATCCTCCTCAGTTTATCAATATAGACAAGTTTAATAAACAATGTTTAGCGTAATGTCAAACCTAGGCACCAACTCCCAAACAATATTGACAATAATTATGACATTCTAAGTCCTAGTTAATTATTCTAGCATGGAAGTAGCATTGATACTATAGGTTAAGGATCCAACAGGACAAGAATAAAAAACGCATGAAAAAAAAAAGAAAAGAAAAAACATATGAAAGGCCAAGCTCTATTTTTTAAACAGTAAGCAAGCAGACTCATGCAACCCAAGCAAATAAACCATATATAAAGCAGATTGATAGGGCCAAAGCCAGATCATCCGTTCTAATAGCAAGAGCTATACGCCAATACAGACAAACTAACTTAAGCTAATGCAGAGAAAATCAATTGTCATGTCTTCATGCTCTTTATGTGAATGCCTAAATACTGGGTTTGGAGACTTACCAACTGAATTTTTCATCATATACTGGCCTCCACCATCAGCATGTTTACTGGTATCATCTTCTTCACAACAGCCAAAACAGCTCATGTTTATTTTCCTCGAAGCATCTCCGCTCTGTATAAGAGATTTCCTTTTACCTGTAAGAAAAAGAAAGCTCTCTTTGATGCATATTGCATAGCGCGAAAAGTTATCAAAAGTTATGTTCAAGATCATTCTTGATGAATTTCCATAAATGAGGAAGTGTACCTATAATAGCATACCCATTTACAATTTATCCAAATTTATAGGACACATAAAAAACCGATCAGCATTTTGCTTAATTTCATTACATTGCTCGGCCACATTTCTACCATCAATCACTAATAACATAAAAACTTTTTGGCAGTGAATTAAGAAATTCATTGCATCCTCTACAATATATATTCTCGCTTAAAGTGTCCTGAATGTCTTTTGCCGTGAAATTATCTGAGTAGAAGCCAAACAAAGTGTTTGACAAAGAGTTGCAGGTGTGACTCTAACTCCAGTAATTAATTTGTTACAATTTTGGTCTTTATCGAGTCTATGAAACAGTTTCATCCTCCATGATCTCCAACTTTGAAGATAAAAAAATAGGAACCATACTCGATTCAGAGGTGATCTTTGTCATTGGCGCCACTTTTTTAGTTTATAAGCAAAAGCATATAGAGGAGATGCTATTTCGCTTTCCAACGTGGATAAATAATTAAAATTTGTAACCTTGCATATACACTACTTAATACTTTTAAATTCATTTATCGCGGAAGTGGAACTATTCCAACACAAAATGCGTTCATTCAACTGCAGTGTTGTAGATGGTAACGATTTAATAACCGGAAACGCAAAAACGAAAAAGACGGAAAACTAATTTAGATATTAGATAAAACTGTTGATACGAACAGACACGGAGATCTAGGAGAAACCAGTTAAATAACAAATGATAATCTATTACACTTGAAACAAAATATTCAAGTTATATATTCCAAAAACACCGAGATCAAGATTCAAGGAAAGCAATAACTAAACCTGAAATCAGCAAGCGAGGCAAAAGAGTTTTGCCAATCTACTCGAGTAACTCCACAATCCACACAATCTAAGAGAGAGAGAGAGAGATGAAAGAGATTTGCCGGTCGAGGAGAGAAGTATCGGAAATCGAAACCGGCGATAAATGATGAAGCGATTAGCCAAAAAATCAATGGGTTTATATATTATAATATTATAATGTGTGTGTGAGAGAGAGAGGGGGAGAGAGGAAGAGGCCCGTCTTCGCTTACATAGAAATTGGGCTTTGATTTGTTCAAGAATCGAAGTATAACTTGCTTTTCTGCTACAGTGATACGCAACTTTTGGCAGAAAAATCAAGGAATTGATGAGGTTGGTATCGAATGTTTGTCAATTATACAAAAAGAGAATCTTCAAAGTCAAGGGAAATGATGTGTGTACTGGCCAAAAAAAAAAAAAAAAAAAGTTTTCAA
>CAIGRF010304404.1:75751-89242 GCA_903798235.1 Fraxinus ornus | reverse complement strand
GTTTCTTAAGATTTTCAAAGTCCACTATTATTAGATGGGGGCATGTTAAGCCTGTTATCATGACTTATATGTACATCTTCCTCCAAGGGGAAGAAACCTTTAGGGCCTGTTTGGTTTGGATTTTACAATTCTACAGTAAATCAATTTTCATTTTTCAACCACACATTCTTCAATAAAATAATATTTTACATCACATCAATACTTTTTTCTTCTTTTTGAACCACACATTTCCCATCATATCACTATTCAAAATCAATTCTTCCTCCAAAAAATCTAAACCAAACAAGCTGTTATCTGAGATGCCTCCTTGTGGGTTATTTTGGGATAAATGTCGATAATGTCTGGCATTTCCTCTGACTGGTAATTGAAATTCTTGCAACCTTTTAAGGTTTTCTATTGTTCAGCTCAGTTAATTGATTTGCAGTGTTTTAAAAAGTAGAAAATAAATAAAAATAGGATTGGATTACTAAATAATCCCTAATGTTACCCTTGAATTTGAAAATTTTTACCTGTCGAGGTATAGTGAAGGCAGAACTAATTGTAGCCTTACTTTGACCTTTTGCATATATGATTAAGTAGGAGTAGATAATCAATTTGCTGAAGTTTTTACTCAATAAACTAAGCCTTCTTCCTATTAAATTTGGGGTCGGCTAAAATGCGAAACAAAATTTATATTAGGATTCTTGTTATAAAATTTCACAAAGTTATGCTGGCTGTCAACCTACCTCAACTCTCACTTTATCTGGGCTTGTGACCTGGTCGGAATCATCAATTTGTTGTAGACTATGATGCTCGGACTCGAGTACGGGTATCGGGTACGGGTATGTATCTAAGTGTCGGATCCATTATTTTCTAAAATATAGGATACGGGGACATGGTTAAAAAGAGTCCAAATTTTGGACACGGGTACGTGGGTACGTCTTTCAAACTTCAATTTTTGTATATTAACCCAAGATACTATTTTAAATAGACCAAAATCAATCATTCACAAAGAAAGAAATGAGTATTGAATAAGAAGTTAAAACGAATAAAATAGAATTTTGGGGTTTAGTTTTCAATTATGGAAAGTTAATTACTAAATGTTATATAAAATAGAAAATGAGGGACTTGATTACAATTTAAACTTAAAGGCAACGAGAAAAGATAAAAGAAAAAGAAGGGAAAACCTTGTGCCGTCGCCAAAGAAGAGAAGTGGAAGAAAAAAAAGGAAAGAATAAAAAGGGGCGAAGTGTCCGGTTGAAATTTGAAGGATCCGACACATATCTCATACCCATACCCATGTCGTGTCGTGTCCGACACGGGTACTTCGTCCATTTCGAAGAGTCCGAGCATGTAAGGTTGTAGTTGCCATAAGAAATTAATATTTGATGGATGAAAGCTTATGTTATCTTGGAAGTAGAGGGGAGAATGTTTACCATTGAATTGTGTGCACTCTGCAAAACACTAAAGCCTATGGATTTAAGATCTTGAGAAACCAAAAATCTTGATAATATGGAAATTCAAGATCCTATTCTCTCCTCTCTCTCTCTAGTTTTGTTTGGGAAGGTTGGGCCAAGGGCACAGCATTTTCATTTTGTAATGTTTTCATTGTGCAATAGGGTCACCTTCTAAATATATAGTGTTTCTCATGTTCAACTTTTATTGGCTATCTCATGTTGCGTGTTTGACATGCTTGAAATAACCAAACAAATCCAGATAGTATGTATGAAATCATCTTTTGACTGTGTACAACTATTGAAATAGGTATAGCAACACGTCAACTGGTGATGGTATGTATCGGCCTGGTTCTCAGTCAAATGCAGGAGGATATGGTGACAAATATGATGAGGATCGTTATGGAAGCAGAGATGATGGGCGAAATGACTATGGAAGAGAATGGGGAAGCAGGAATGATGACAGATATGGTAGGTTTGGTGATTCATATGGCCATGATGGAGACAGGTATAGTAGAGATAACGAGGAGCGGTATGGCCAAGATGGCTACAGGGATGATGACTACCATGGAAGAAGTCAAAACAGTGATTATCAGAATGTTTCACAATCTAGAAGCACTGATAGGAATGGGAACCGTGCTTATGAAGATGATGGACAGATTTCTTCCAGGTTTGTAAATTTTCTCGCGTTCAAGTAAAATCCATCTTTGCAGTGGAAATATTTTAGTATTTTCTTACAAGATTTATAATTGTTCTGTTGTTTTCAATGGTAAAGACGACAGGCTATATAATGAAGTGATAAGCATTAAATGGGTTTTCTATGAAGTGATAAAAATATGAAAAAAGAACAATTGTGCCGTTTTGGCTTGACGTCATTTGTCATTGTAGTCTCTCTGAAGTTTTCATGTCAGGGAGTTGCTTTATTTATTTTCCTTAATGTTGTACACGTGATATGTTTTCGGTTAATTTTATTTTCTATTACCTACATCAATTAAAATTTTAACTTTGCCAATTGTAGAGGTAGTAATGCCAAAGGCGATGACCATTCTCAGGATGGAAGGTAATTCTAGGAAAACCTTTTTCACGCTATTCATAATTTAGTGAAAAAATTTTTTAATTTGTGGCTTTTTTGCCAATTATTGCTGGCAGGTTTAGTTTATTGCAAACAAGCTTAGTTGTTTTTACTGTTTTGTAGTATGGCCAGCAGGCACCTTGACCGTAAATATTCTGATCAAAGCCTTGGTGCTCCTCCTAGTTATGAAGAGATTGCTGGTACTGCACGCAGTTCCACTCTTGGTGAAAGGTAGCAAACTTTTATCCACCACCTAGCTTCTGCAAATATTCTGAATTGGTCCTAACTTCCTATTTTCAAAAGGGATGGAGATCTATCAGCTGTTCCGAAAGCATCCTCTCCTCCTGCAAGTGTTAGTCCAAGCCATGTAACAACAGATTCTTCAAACCCGGCTCCTACTTTACCAACAGCTCCATCTCCAGCTCCGGATAATAATGGGGAAGTAGATGGCTTTGGTGAATTTGATCCTCGCGGTTCATTTTCAGGTAATGGAATATCTGCACTTGGATATTGACTGCCACACTACTCTCCTTAGTCGATCTTTTGTTAGTGGCATCACTTTTTGATAATAAGTTCACCTTATCAAAGAGGATGGAGTCTTGTTACATAAAGTCAAGGTTTCTTGTGACAGGTTATATAAAAGGTGAAATATCCAATAAGGTTGTGCTTTTTGTGCTATTTTATATATGTACGTGTATGATCTTTACTGCTGGACAATTTGATTATATACTTTTAGCTTAACCTAGAGTATCCAAAGGTCTTTACTACTTTTTGAAATCATTTCATATACCAGTGGTGTTTCTATTTTCGTATGATGATTGCTATGTAAAGAAAGCCAGAATGTCTTGGCTTGTTCCATGAACTGAAGCAACCCTTTTTCCTAGCATATTGTTTTCCTTCTTGACCATCATGCTGCTGTCAAAGACTCCAGGTGTTGAAATGGTGGCCAAAGGCATTTCTTGTTGTTTGGCATTCATCGCAATCTGCATAACCTGCAATGCATTCATTCTGGTTAAATAGAAAAGCAGGAAAGTAACTGGTACAATATTGGTTGGCTTGTCTTGAACGTGTGTCGTTTGTGGTTGGATCTTGCTCTCTCATTGCAAATTACATTAAATGGATTCCTTTCGAACTTGTAGCAATTAAACTGCACCTACACTCTTTATTGCTTTACTGGGGTTTTTCTGTTCGCTTCAGTGGACTGATTCTATATGTATATACCTTATTATGTAATTCCTTCTCTTTCTCAGCTATTTTCTATAATCAATCTTCACACCAGAGATGAATGTTCCTCTTGTGCTTCATAACATATGTAAAATAGGGAACTAAATACGTTACCAGTTTAAGAATTGCATTATCTTATCTGGAAGCTGCTACTAGGTTTGCAGGCATTTGATACTCTATCAACTGAAGCAAATTATACCTAATTGTACTTCAGTTAAGTTATTTTCAAGGAAGTTTATGTGACATCATGGGAAAACTGTATGACTATCAAATCTAAGCTAATGAGAATAGGGAAGTTTTTTGTTGTTTTGGATCTGACAAGAATTTGCACTTGGATCTACATGATCATTGATATTTTAACTAGACTCGAGTCGGCATTCTTGGTTTTGTGCTGAAATCCCACGATCCTACTATAGTTGTTTATGAGCAATATTATCTGGGGTATGCGCGGGGTTAAATAGATAGGAGACACGGCGAAAGAATTAGGGAACACTTGACATAAACTTGCGTAAGGCCCAATGTTGCATGATCATGAATTTTCTTCATTTATGATATTTACCTATTGGTGTAAAAGATTGTCGTAGACTCATTCTTTTGCCTCTTTGAACAGCTCTACCAGCCATATCAAATGGTACTCTTCCAGCTACTTCTGGTGGTGCGGAAATGGATTTACTTGGCTCTTTTTCTGAGCCATCTTCAAACTCATTAGCTCTTGTGTCTGCTGCACCGGGAACGGTGGCCAATGAGGCTAATGCCTCACTGAACTCCAGCTCTATTCCCACATTTACACCCACATCATCACCATTCACAGTCTCCAATCAGGTAATCTTTGTATGATAATTTCTAGTTACTTCATACGTACATCTGATTTTAAATTT
The DNA here is from genome assembly GCA_903798235.1 of Fraxinus ornus. Lineage (NCBI taxonomy): Eukaryota > Viridiplantae > Streptophyta > Magnoliopsida > Lamiales > Oleaceae > Fraxinus > Fraxinus ornus. The sequence goes on along the minus strand of CAIGRF010304404.1, from coordinate 84,635 downwards.
TATCTTTTATTTCTCATTTGCTCAGTAACCTATAAAGAGTTCCTTGGCTCGTATCACTTGTGGCTTCTAATTGATTTAGTCAATTTGAGAGTTATCGGTGAATTACCTGATTTCATTCTTTGGATGAATTGTTTAACTCAGGTCCGAGTCAAGTTAGCCTGGACCCTTGTGGGCCTAGGTCTGGTTGAACTCTTTATTAAGCACCTTTTACTCCATGAAATGTTTTAATAATGACTAGGGAAATTTGGGGAAAAGAATGGTAAAACAGAGTTCATCTGTGCTGGTGCTCATTCTTGTTAGGTTTGTAGTGATGCAGGAGTAGACAAACTATATGAATAATTTTCTGAAATAATATTTAAAGTTGTGTAAGCTTTCCTGCTTTTGTTCATATCAGTAAATGATCTTTTTTCTTTCTGGAGAGGTTGAGTCCCTAACCCTCGTAAAAAAGGTGAAGATCATTATTGTAAATTCAACCATCGTATAGAAAGAATAATCTCTTTTCTACCATCAACCATTCTCTCCAACTGTTTTTCGATTTATTGGAGTCAAATGAAGAAACATGTCTGAAACTTTCAGAATAATGTGCTCTGCATTTAGAATTAAAGTTTGATGAAATCTAATAAATTTGGTAGCAAGCAAGGAAAATATTGTTTTTCTTCTGTTCAGTTGTGTTGATGTCAAAAATTTAGAGCTGATTAATATTTCTTTTTGTTCGTCTGTGTTGTATAAGCAATCGTCTTAGAATAAGAAAATCTTGTCAAGAAAAATTGCAACTATAAGTTATATTCTAGAAATAATGGAAGGAAAAGGTTGCATTAATTCAACCAAATAACTAGAGGTCGCTGCCACCACAATTGGTGCTTCTATGTAACTAAAACCATTTCCTTTTATTTGTTCTTTGGTGTTGATTTTGACTTGTATAATATTTAATGGTGCAATTCTTTCATATTAAATTGGTGCACGGCTGCCTTTTTCCTCTTCTTGCCCTTACACTGTAGATGCTGTCAATTATAGAATAAATGCGTCTGGAGATAAAAAAAAAAAAGTGGCTTTTTCTGCAGTCATTTGATGATCCATTTGGGGATGGCCCTTTTAAAGCTCTTCCTTCAACGGAAAGTGTACCAGCGCAACAACAGATTCCTACCTCTACACATTCTTTTGGCCAGAACCCCTATCAAAGTTATGATTTGCCTCAGCCAGTTAATAAAAATGCAGAAAATGATTTTGGGGGCAGTTTTCATGGTACAACTTACTCATCATCTGGTCCTTCTGGTTCCCTACTTCCTTCTACAGAAATCCCACAGTTTCAGCAGCAGGAGCTATCAAATAACGACGAAGATATTGATATATTAGCAGATATTCTCCCACCCTCTGGAGCTTCATCTCATTCCCATTCACAATTTGATTATCCTGTTCCAACTAACCAAACCGTGTCACAGATAGGGTTAGCACATCAGACTAATAAACATGAATCACAGTCAGGTCTGCTGACCATACAGAGCCAAACTGCACCACAGACAGGTTTCCATGCTCAAAATAGCGAGCTTACATCATTGACAGCTTTTCCTGGTCAACCTGGCCAGTCTCCTTTGCATACAAGTTATCTACCCTCAGCAGCTTCACCTCATGTCAATTCACAAGCTGATTATCCTGTTCCAGCTAGCCAACATGTGTCACAGGCAGGGTTTCCACCTCATACTAATCAACCCGAATCACAGTTGGGTCCGCTGTCCCTGCAGAGTCAAACTGCAACACAGACAGGTTTTCACGCTCAAAATAGTGAGCTTGCATCATTGACAGCTTTTCCTGGTCAACCTGACCAGTCTCCTTTGCATACAAGTTATCTACCCTCTGCAGCTTCACCTCATGTCAATTCACAAGCTGATTATCCTGTTCCAGCTAGCCAACATGTGTCACAGGCAGGGTTTCCACCTCATACTAATCAACCCGTATCACAGTTGGGTCCGCTGTCCCTGCAGAGTCAAACTGCAACACAGACAGGTTTTCACGCTCAAAATAGTGAGCTTGCATCATTGACAGCTTTTCCTGGTCAACTGAGCCAACCTCCTTTACAGACAAGCTATCCACTTCAACAAGGCCAATCTATTTCTCAGACCAATTTTCTGGCTCAAACGAATCAGTCTACTGCCTTGACATTTCCATCTCAAGCTAGTCAAACATCACAGATGGGTTTTCCAACTCACAGTAGTCAAGCTGCAGGTTTTCCATCTCAAATGAGTTCTTCACAGGCTGGTTTTCATGCTCCGTTCAGAGGTCAATCTTCACAGCCGAATGCCAACTTTTATGCAGGTTACGACCCGCAGACTGGATCTACTGGCGCAGCAGCTTTTCACGCGGTTCCTCAAGTTTCTACTGGACCTGTTCCTCAAAATAATTTTCTTCCACAGTCAGGTTACAATGCTCCAGTGGCTTCACAAATGAGTTTTCAAGCTCCACAAGTGAGGCCAAACAGTCCCATTGCTTCACAATCAGCTTCACCAGCCTCAACTGGTTCTGCTGCTACCATAGTTCCTCAACCATCAAAAGACAAGTTTGAGACAAAATCTACTGTTTGGGCTGATACTCTAAGCCGCGGACTGGTCAATTTAAATATTTCCGGACGTGAGTTCTTGCTTTTGTAACTGTTTCATTGCATCATGTTAACTCCTTTACCTCTTATTATATACCTTCTTTTTCATTTGCAGCTAAAACAAATCCATTGGCTGACATTGGAGTTGATTTTGATGCCATAAATCGGAAGGAGAAGAGAATGGAGAAACCTACAGCTTCTACAGTAACATCCAACGTGACCATGGGTAAAGCCATGGGATCTGGTTCGGGTATTGGCCGTGCTGGTGTAGGTGCTCTCAGGCCTCCACCAAGTGCAATTATGGGTTCCGGCATGGGCATGGGCATGGGCATGGGCATGACCAGTGATCCTGGATCAGGATTTGGCATGGGAGGCTATGCAGGAAACCAATCCATTGGGATGGGAATGAATAGACCTGGAATCATGGGCATGGGCATGAACATGAACATGAACATGAACATGAACAGGAACATGGTTCAAGGATATAACATGCAACAGCAGCCAGGATTTCCTCCTGGATCAACAATGCCTGGAGGTTATAATCCCATGATGGGAACAGGTAATTATGGCCAACAACCATATGGTGGTGGCTACCGTTGAGCTTGAATTACATTTGATCGCCAGAAGTCAAAGGAACCATGCTAGCCGTTTGTATTATAGAGAATAGAGTTACATTCATAAGTTTTCAGCCATAATTTTTGGTGTCACTCGATTTCCTTGTTAGCCACGTTTAGCAAGTAGCTGCATTTATTCATCTGTTTTATTGAGAGTTGCTTGCTTCTGGGGCTAATTTGGATTGTGTAGTTGTCCCATTTCTCTTTGGATGTTGTGATTTGCATGCATACCTTTGAGGATTACCATTTTGAGGGCCTTTCTATTGGTATTCTCGTCCATATATATAGATTTGTGTGAGTTTATTCATTGTTGAGGCATGGAACCGCTTCTTGTCGAATTATGTATGCAATATTCATTTTTCTTCGTTCACTTTTATTCGCAAGTAATTCTAACGTTATTTTGAAGGTCGACAGTTTCAGTTGTCGGTAGGCATGAATACAAATGGTATGTTACTCCGTTTTGTTGATGATTTAGAACTATTGTTAGTAATCTCCAACGCACTCCGTGGATGGCGATTTATTGTAATTAAATAGATGGATTTTCGATTGACGTGGTATTGATTTTTAATCAATAGACAGTTTAAAATTGGCGAGATTTATCTACATTTCTATATTATCGCTTATGTCTTTTTAATAACAATAAAATAAAGATAATAAAAAATCGTGGAAGAGAGAATTTTGATAATTTTCTAAAAATAGATATATGATCATTTAATTTTCAAAAAGTGCAAACATTTAGACCTTCGTCTGGACAAATAATATTAATTTTTATTTTTTTATTTTTTTTATTTTTTTGTCAATTTCCATTAAAGAATTTTTTAAACTATTATTTATTTCTGTTTATGTGAGAAGTGTTTTTTATAAGCAATCCAAAATTATATTGGAGATGGTGGTATATAAACTACGCCTTATTTTCTTCATATCCATTTTTATGCTTAAATGAAATCAGGGTTGTCACTTTAAATTGAGTATCCGTTTTCCTCCCCTTTCTTCTAGGATTGGAAATCATGTATATCTAGGAACTTGTTCAGAAATATCGTAATGAAAGGAATCAAAAAGCGTAATAGATCTCGGCGTTAATCATACATCTCTTAGGCAATTATCACCACGAGACTACTTCATTATACATACCATGGTGTCACGGGTCGCAGGTTTGGCCCCCGAGGTTCAACGACTCAAGGATGCCCTCACCTCATTCTCTGGCCGGCAAGCCCGAACAACTGGCATACATGCATGCTATGAGTAGGATGTTAAGTGAGAATACCTGCATATTATCATATATCATTAGTGCACCAATGGTAAGATAGGCCGATGCCTAGCTGTTAGCGTGCTTGCCGTGCCGAGTGGGGAGCTAAGCATTCACACCTCGTGACATTCTCCCCCACTCGAATTCGCTTACGTCCTCGAAGCGACAAAAGAGTTTCGCATCCACACGCATCCGTCTCGTTGCAAGGATAACAGCAGCACCACTCCGCGTGGACAGGCCTCCAAACCTGCAGTAACTCATACTTACCGCCTTCGACACCAACCTTCACCCTCCGCCCCGACGAGCATTGGTTCCTCGGATGGACGGTCTCCATGCCGCAGCGCCTCTGCGCATGTCGAATTGTGCCCTGCACGATGCGCTCCTCGAAAACCCTCTGAAAGGCACCTTGGCAACTGCGCAACGCTGCCCTTTCCATCCGTCTTCCCCACAGCTTCCTTCGTCGTGTCCCGCTAGCTTGCCGACACGACCCGTGGCCCAAAATCTTTTCGCCGCAAGAACACACGACACTGTCGCATAACAATGCCGCATGCTCGAGCGGTCCCGCTCTGATACCAAGTGTCACGGGTCGCAGGTTTGGCCCCCGAGGTTCAACGCCTCAAGGATGCCCTCACCTCATTCTCTGGCCGGCAAGCCCGAACAACTGGCATTCATGCATGCTATGAGTAGGATGTTAAGGGAAAATACCTGCATATGATCATATATCATTAGTGCACCAATGGTAAGATAGGCCGATGCCTAGCTGTTAGCGTGCTTGCCGTGCCGAGTGGGGAGCTAAGCATTCACACCTCGTGACATTCTCCCCCACTCGAATTCGCTTACGTCCTCGAAGCGACAAAAGAGTTTCGCATCCACACGCATCCGTCTCGTTGCAAGGATAACAGCAGCACCACTCCGCGTGGACAGGCCTCCAAACCTGCAGTAACTCATACTTACCGCCTTCGACACCAACCTTCACCTTTCGCCCCGACGAGCATTGGTTCCTCGGATGGACGGTCTCCATGCCGCAGCGCCTCTGCGCATGTCGAATTGTGCCCTGCACGATGCGCTCCTCGAAAACCCTCTGAAAGGCACCTTGGCAACTGCGCAACGCTGCCCTTTCCATCCGTCTTCCCCACAGCTTCCTTCGTCGTGTCCCGCTAGCTTGCCGACACGACCCGTGGCCCAAAATCTTTTCGCCGCAAGAACACACGACACTGTCGCATAACAATGCCGCATGCTCGAGCGGTCCCGCTCTGATACCAAGTGTCACGGGTCGCAGGTTTGGCCCCCGAGGTTCAACGCCTCAAGGATGCCCTCACCTCATTCTCTGGCCGGCAAGCCCGAACAACTGGCATTCATGCATGCTATGAGTAGGATGTTAAGGGAAAATACCTGCATATGATCATATATCATTAGTGCCCCAATGGTAAGATAGGCCGATGCCTAGCTGTTAGCGTGCTTGCCGTGCCGAGTGGGGAGCTAAGCATTCACGCCTCGTGACACATGGGCAGGAGAACAGTTTGCCCACCGCTGTGCCACGTCAGCAGTGCATTGAATTTTATTTATTTTTTTTTCCCTGCAGTCGCCACCTTTCCCTTTTACCCACCCCGCATGCTCACACCCACCACAGTTATTACCCACCCCTTTATCACTTCAATAACTTTTTCTTGTTTTTATCTCAAGATTTGAAATTTACCACTCGTCGAAGGAGGTCGTTCCAACCGTAGTAAATATTGCATTTTTGTGTTCCTACTTTAGAACGACATATTTTAACGAGTAGTAACTTTTTATACGATTGACCGTTTCGTGCTCTGTTAAAGATGTCGAAAACTAAACCGTGAGCACTTCGAATTCGATTTCGATTGATATCCCGTAATGACTTCGAAGTTTGAGACAAAAACAAGGAAATTCATTTATATATTTTGAAAATATATATTTCAACGAGTGCTAACTTTTGCTACGTTGGCCGTTACACACACTGTTAAAGATGGTGAAAACTAAACCTTGAGCACTTCAAAATTGTATTAAAAATTACAATATTTCGACTTTATTTTTCTTGTTTTTATATCAGTTTTTGAAATTATTACGGGATATTAAATAAAATCGAAATATTGTAATTTTTAATACAATTTTGAAGTGCTCAAGGTCTAGTTTTCACCATCCTTAACCGTGTGTGTAACGGCCAACGTAGCAAAAGTTAGATTTCGTTGAAATATATATTTTCAAAACATATAAATGAATTTCCTTGTTTTTGTCTCAAATTTCGAAGTCATTACGGGATATCAATCGAAATCAAATTCAAAGTGCTCACGGTTTAGCTTTCAACATCCTTAACGGAGCACGAAATGATCAATCGTATAAAAAGTAACTACTCGTTAAAATATGTCGTTCTAAAATAGGAACACAAAAATGCAATATTTGCTACGGTTAGAACGACCTACTTCGATGAGTGGTAAATTTCAAATCTTGAGATAAAAAACAAGAAAAAATTATTTAAGTGATAAAGGCGGCTGCACGGAAAAAAAAATAAAAAAAAATTCAATGTGTGTACACATCTAATGTATCAGGATTCTACTAATGAGATTAAGAAGGTTTAAGGGTCGTTCTCTTTGTGTTTCAATTTTGTGTTTTTAGTTTTGAATTCATTTTGTGTTTTGAGTGTCTATTTTGAGATTGTTGAAAATGTGTTTTTTTTTCATTTTGAATTTTTTTTTTCAAAAATAAACAAAAGAAAACGTGTTATCTCTCTCTCTCTCTCTCTCTTCATTTCAATCTCATTTTGGGTCATCTCTCTGTGTGTGTGTGTATGTGTCCTCTCCCTGAGATCGTCGGCTCCTTCCTTGCGGCGCGGTGGTGGTTTGGGTTTAGGCGTTCCTTGCGATCTCCTTCTTCATCTTTTTTTCTTTCTTTCTTTGATGCGGTGGTTTGTTGGGTGCGTGGATCTGCTGCGAATGGCGATGGTGGTGGGTTACTGTTGTACAAAATGTAATGGTTGGGTCACGGATGATGATGGTTGGGTCATAAATGACAATGGTGGTTAGGTCACGAGCGGCGATGGTTGGGTCGTGAACGGAGATGGTGGTTGGGTTGCGAGCGGCGATGGTTGGGTTGCGAGTGGTGATGGTTGGGTCACGACTTGGCGGCGGCTCCACTGCAGGCGGTGTTGTAATTGAAAACAAGCGGTTGTTCTGCTGCAGGCAAGCGTCGCGACTTGGCTATGGTTGGTGCAGGCGATGGTGATGGTGGTGTGGTGGATCTAGGCAGTGTTGGTGGTTGTTAGTGATGATTTTGGCTGTAGTGGTGGGGGTTTCTAGGAGCGATTTTGGTGGTGGTGGGGTAGTTGTGGTGCAGAAGAAGGAACTGATGTGTTGAGATGGAAAATGCTTTTTCCCTTGTTTTGGGGTTTTTCGTGGGTTTGGCTTGAAAACGGCCAAAATAATGTTTTTATCATTTTGTGCTTTGTGTACAACTTTTTTTTTTTCGTTTTCCAAAATGTGTTTTCGAAAATAGGAAAGAAAATGTGTTTTCGCTGTTTTGGAAAACTGAAAACAGAAAACGATCCGAAAACGCGAAAGAGAACGACCCCTAAATATTTGTTATTATTCTTGTTTCATTCCCTTTACTTTATTTTTCATACCCATTTTCAATTGCAAGACAATTAAATATTTTACACGTAAATCAAATTTCTTTTCCTATTTTTTTTAACCACACGTTTTCCAAAAAACACTATTCAAAACATAATTTTTTTTAAATTAAAGGACACCAAACATAGACTATTTATCTTGATAGTATGTAAACTTTCAAGAAAAATGCTTCATTTGTTGGTAAATATGTAAATTGTTATGTATACGTGACACAACTCAAATTCAATATATCCAGTGAAAAAAAGACATAATTTTTTAGTTTTTATTTTTTTATTGCCAAACAACCATTTTATATATTTTTTTACCATAATATTGAAACACAATAAATAACGTGACATCGACCTCACTATTACTTATATATAGATAATCATGTGGCTGTTTGTTTCTGATTTTTTGTTCAAAAAAATTGATTTCTTGACCGTTATTGTGCAACCAATGTGAGGAAAAAGTCAAAAAAGGGGGCGCCAAGTGCCAACGGTAAAAAAAGGACATAAAATCTTGCTTACAATTTCTCCCAGATAGGCGACTCGAGCAATAATACTACTCATCGTAAAAATCATGAAAATATATTGCTTGCTATCCTCACATTTTTTCGGTGGGGGTAAACCTAGGGCATCCTACTTATTTAACACCTTTAATTTACTCCACTAGTTCGTTTGCCACCTATTAAAATTTCAATTCCGCCATTAAGTCCGTGCATGGAAGTAATATTTAAAGTTCATTTTTCTCTACACATATTTTCAACCATATATATTTTTTTCCAAGTATTTCATACTTTTAAATCACAATA
>CAIGRF010304404.1:61813-74950 GCA_903798235.1 Fraxinus ornus | reverse complement strand
TTTTTTCTATTTTCATTTTTTACAAATATTATATATTTTTCTTTACTATATTTACATATTTTTCTCTTCTATGAAGCTTTCTCTAGATGCCAATAAAATTACGTATTCATTTTCTTTAATTTTTTAAGCAGCAAAATTGCCCCAAACTTAATGAATAAAAAATGATTTTTACCTATAAAATAACAATTGATGTCAATTTTGAAATATGGCACGACCCTACTGTGGAAATTTTCACTTTTAACAACAAAAGTTTTTGTCGTCAAATGTCATTTTTTTGCCATTTCATCGAAAAAAAAAGGTCATTAATGATAAATGTTTCAAGGCAAAAGAATTTATTGTATTTTATAAATTTCCATAATCTATAATAGTTGAAGCAAATAATCCATGTACGACGAGATATAATTAATGAAAATTCTAATTCTCTCTTTATAAATTTAATCTTTTAAAAAGAGATAGTAATTTATTTGGTACCAAAATACCAGATAAGTATATGACAGGGACGTGTTGAAGACAAATTTTATAAGTATATGTTGTTTCTATAGATTAAATATGTTGAATGAGATATATGGCTGACATAATTGAATTCTCTATGCAGACTCAAACGGAGTTGGTACAAGGATAAATAAATTAGTATTACCTAATTGTTGTGTTGACCGTCTTAGGGTTTGCATATAACTTGTATAAAGTCTTTAGACTGCTTTGCACCAAAACTAATTTAATGGGCATGTTAGGGTGTGTTCGGGCAAACGTTTTAGTTATTGGATTAAATTCATCAATGATTACTCAACTTTATACTTAATCTAATTTTGGCAATCAAATTTGATTTTGCTTCACGAGGGCCACCCAACTTCATACTTGATTTTAGTCAAGCCACCCGATAACTTTATTAACCTAATCAAATTGGATGGTAAATGTGACAAAGTATGAAATTTGGTACCATATTGAAATAAAATCAAATTGGATGGTAAATGTGACACTAAGTATGAAACTGAGTGGTCATATTGAAATAAAATCAAATTGTGTGGCAAATGTGACACTAAACATGAAGTTAGGTGACCACAATAAAACAAAATCAAATTGGATTGTTGATTTGATACTAAGTATAAAGTTGGGTGGTCATTGACGAATTTAACCCAAATTTAGGAGATATGTGAATAAAATTGATTTGACAAAAAAATAATTTTTAATCAAAATATTTATAAATACCTAGGAAGTGTTTGAACTCCATTCTTTTTTAAAAATATATTTTAAAAGAGTAGATTGATGAAAAATGTATTATTAAAAAGGAAGTAATTTTTTTATAATATTATTTTAATAAATGTGTGATTGAAAATAAAATTAAAAAAATGTATTTAAAAAAAAAGTAGGAACGAGGAATCAAACGAGCACATAGATTTAAGTGTTATGATTAATTACTTAGGGTGTATTTGAATCACATTATTTTGGAAGAATGTATTTTGGAATAGTAGATTGATGGAGAATGTATAGTTGAAAAAGAAGGAAAAGTTATTGACGTAATAAAAAATATTATTTTATTAAAAAATGTGTGATTGAAAATGAGTAGATATTTCAGCGCTCTAATATTGACCGTGAGTCAGCCTTCTACCTCGTCCCTTAGGGTTTAAATGCCACTTTAAACCCACCTCACCCCACTGTCGGATTCTCTGAAAATTTTCTCATTTCATCAATGGCAATGGCGACTTCTTCTTCCATCTGCCGACACCACCCGCCGATAACCCCTTCTACCTCAGTTCACTCCAATAAGCTCAACACCCTCTTCCGCTTCAATCACCGGAAAGACAGAAATGCGCTTATCCTCCGCTGCTCCATCCGCCGCCACCGACCGGAGTATATCCCCAACCATATTCCTGACCCTAAGTATGTGCGTATCTTCGATACCACACTGCGTGATGGAGAACAGTCTCCCGGCGCCACAATGACCACCAAGGAGAAGCTCGACATCGCTCGCCAGCTTGCCAGGCTTGGCGTGGATATTATTGAGGCGGGCTTCCCTGCCTCCTCCGAGGCTGATTTCGAGGCTGTGAAATTGATTGCCCGGGAGGTAGGAAATGTTGATTCCGGTGAAGGCGATGGTCAGGAGGTGCACGTGCCGGTTATATGCGGTTTGGCTAGGTGTAACAAGAAGGATATTGAGAAGGCATGGGAGGCTGTGAAGTGGGCAAAGAAGCCCAGGATTCACACTTTCATTGCCACCAGTGAAATCCATATGAAGTACAAATTGAAGATGACGCCCGAGCAAGTGATTGAGAAGGCAAGGAGCATGGTGGCCCATGCAAGGAGCTTGGGGTGTAATGATGTTGAATTTAGCCCCGAAGATGCTGGAAGGTTTGTCTAATTAAGGGTCACTTCTTTCCTCTTTTTGATGACAATAATCGAAATAAGTACCACAGATTAGGCTCCGTATCAATTTATCTGTTTGATAGGGATTACAGTCTGTTTTGATTCCTAAAAAATAGACCTTGCGTTTAAAATTTGGAGTATTAAGGAAAGAAATGGAGGATAAACTAGTTGATTTAATACGTGATAGTAAAATGTCAAAAGCAATAAGAATATGCAAAGGTGGGTAAAAGGACCTTTGCTTTCTAAGAATTGGAAATTAGGACAATAGAAATTTTTATTTGTTAATGAAAAAGGAGTTGTGTAAGTTTTAGAATATATCCTTCACATTCACAGAAATATTTTATTCTCCCTTGTTTCCTGTGATTATTACAGTGAACAAAATGAGTTCTTTCTTTTTCTTATGATGTTCTGTCTGTGGGCTGAAAGTTACCTTTGAGAATATGTTCCTTTAGAATTTAGTTGTTTCTGCCACCATTTTCTTGTTTTCAAATAGAATTGATGAACAGGTGCTTCTGATAAAATGTATCCTGTAATAATAAAATTCTTTACAAATTAACTGTACATCCTTTTGTTTTGGATATTATTATATTCAGAACCATGTGTTTTAATTTGCTAAATATTCGTTTTGAAGGTTGTCTGTATGTATATATATATATATATCTGTTGAAACTCCTACTATGCGTATGTGTTTGTTAAATGGCTAAACCAAATAGAACAAGTAACTTGTAAGTCAAATGTAAGTTATTTCTCGAAACATTTTATGCTGCATCATGTGTTAAAATTGTTAAAACACTTTTTAAGGAATATATTCCACCGGAAAGCACAGATAATTTTTTTTCCCTTCCCGTTGGAAAGTGAGGATGTTTTCTTATGTTGGCTTCTTCTCGGTTTTTATAGTATTAGTTTCGTCTTTGGAATGATAGTCAATTTCATTAAAAAGCTATACTTCTAGAAGCATGAAAGTGCTAGGTGCTTCAACTGTAAGTGGTCTGGTTTGGGCTCATAGAATAATTTGAATATGTTAAATAATGGGTGTATAACCCTGAGAACTCTTAGAATTTTTTTTTTTTTTTGCATGCTCTTGAAGTTGACTAGAAAATCTGAACATAAAATGATACTAAAAGAGCGTAGTATTAACATATAACATTGGTTGTTAGCCACACCAGTCAACATTATTTTCTTATTTTTATTTCCATTATTTATAACAAGAGAAGTTGGTGCTTAAAATTGCTCGACGACAAGAACAACGGAGAATTTTTCTTTATGTTCACTCACTTTTTCTTCCTTTGGTTTCTTACAGATCTGACATAGAGTTTCTTTACCAAATTCTGGGAGAGGTTATCAAGGCTGGAGCAACAACCCTTAACATCCCTGATACAGTAGGCTACACTTTGCCTACTGAATTTGGTCAGCTGATTGCTGACCTAAAAGCCAATACTCCTGGCATTGAGAATGTAATTATTTCTACACACTGTCAGAATGACCTGGGACTTTCTACTGCTAATACTTTAGAGGTTGGTGATTCCTTTGCTGTGTTCCAAGCTTTTTACATAACCAACTTCATCTTGTGCTCACATTGGAGCTCATTTTTCAAAGGGGGCACGTGCTGGTGCAAGGCAAGTAGAGGTGACCATCAATGGCATTGGTGAAAGAGCTGGTAATGCCTCATTAGAGGAGGTGAGTGGTCTTTTCTGTTCACGAATTTCCTTTCTTCAGTAATTCTTTTACTGCAAACGGCAGAAATTCACTTGCAATGGATCTATGAGCATGTTTGTCTCAGCTTAAAAAATACAACTTTTATCCAATCGTAACTTATAAAAAGCTGTCTTTTCGAGAAAGTAAGCCCTTGTTCGAGCCTCTTCCTTTAAAAACTTGTTTTTCCCTGAACTCGTTTTCGATCACACATTCTCCCAATGAAATAATTTTACACATAAATCAAGAACTTTTTCCTACTTTTTTTCCACATATTTTCCAAAAATTCGCTGTTGCAAAAATCTTCTCCCAAAAAATGGGGCTCAAACAAACTGATAGGATCCCCTGCTGTTGGTATCAACTAAAAGCTGCTGTGGCTGGTTTCTTTGCAACTAAGGTGCTGAAAGCCTGCTGAAATAATATCAGATTAGGCCTCAGTTATGTAATATTTGTGTTGGTATATAGCTGTGAATTATGAATGTAAGAACACAGATTTGTAATGATTATTGTATTGAAATGAGACTGGAATTGAAATGAACAGGACAATTCTAAGCTTTCGAGAGGCCTAGATCTCTCCTCCTTGGCTCAGCCAATTACACAATATTTTTGCATGCCTTTCCAGTTCTTTTCCCTTCTATTTATAGGCAATCCTTACTACAACCTATTACATTTTTACCCCTCCTACTAACTAACTAGTGAACCTTCTGGAATGTGGATGACTTGGCTGTAGCTATGGGACCATCTAACAAACCGAGTGAACATTCTAGAATACAGATGATTTGGTTGCAGCTATGGAATTGGGGTCTATCATTACCTGCCGCCCCAAAATCCACCTTGTCCTCAAGGTGGACCGTGGACGTTGTTGCTGATCTGTATAGCTGCTAGAATAGGTTCTTCTCTGCTGCAACAGTAGATCTAATCGCTGCAGCTGGTGCATCTGCTCTGGATATGTAAAGTTGTTGATGAATCATTAAAATGTTACTCATACAGATTCCATAACCAGTGGCACCACCCCTTGGCAAGTTTTCCAACCGATGAAACTGGAAAATTGGGGTGCAATGGTGGGAAGTCCTATCATTAGTCAACTCCGCGACTCCCTTTACTTTTGCAACTATCGAATTAATTAACAATCCCAACGTATCGCCCACCTCCACATCATTGTTGGTATTAAAAATCCATCCAATTTTGTTGCCGCCTTCCCATCCAAATCCATTTTCATCAAATTCCCAAACTATTTCTCCTGTCTCTTCTATTCTCACGAATAAGGTAGCTGGCTTTTCATATTGGGTAACCTTGGTAATAAGCCCATTCACAATATTTAGGCCCATTACGTTTTGGACTTGATTAAATGAAATTTTGTAGTTTACTTGTTGGGTCAGCTTCCTGTCAATGTCCCGTCCCTCTAAACCCAATATTTTCATTTCCTCCCTCTTCTCCTTTTTCAACCCATTAATCACAGCATCTTCCATCATCCCTTCAGAATTTGCCTGCAATCGATTTGCGAGTTCATCAGAAATCAACATTTTGAATCGTCGACTTCGTGCCCCTGCCTTCCCTAATTCCTCCCTGTGAGTCTGGTCTTCTTTACTCACTTCAATTCCTTCAATTTTTGGTGGGATTTCAAAATTAATGGTGGGTTCCGACGAAGTGACTGCGACTTCCTTTTCCTTCCTGTCCGGCGGCTTATTTACTCCTGCTTCTTCCAATTTGGGGGAAATTTTAGAAGTGATGGTGTTGATTGGGTTTGTTTGATGTGGTGCCTGGTGAGCTGGGTTACGTGTGTGGGCAAGGAAATTGGGGAATTTTGGGCTTGGGTTATCTATATTATTTTTAGATCTAGATGGGCCAAAGTTTAAATGGGCCTGCTTCATTTGGGTCATTCTCACTAATGCATTCTTATCTGGGCATTGGGCCTGCTTCACGGATTCGTTTTGATCTTCTACTCTTTGGCCTAACTTCAAATCATAGCCCATAGGTTTTTTTTTTTTAAATTACAGTCAGCCTTAATCAGCCCAGTCCCTTCCTGTTTCTTCATCGTGGTTTCTATCTCTTCATCACTTATTCCGGGTTTGAAGAGTTTTGGGCCTGCAAGCTCAGATTTCCCTGGTTTATCTTGGTGGTTCGAGCCACCATTACATGCGCTAACTTCCTCCAGCTTGGGTGGAGTTTCACAATTGGTAAAATTCCCCTCCAACAATCCATCTGAAGTCGTCGGTAATGGTGCTGATACAATTTCAAATCTGTCCAGTTTATGGCTTTCAGAAATCGCCCCAATTTCATCTGATTCCGGCACATTTTCAGAATTGAAGATAGTTTCAGGCGATGTCGTTGCTGGACCTTTTCCCGCTGCTGCTCGTCGCGTTTTTTCTATCATGGAATCGAACTTCTCCATCATGTTAGACATCGCATTCTTAATTTCTGATTTCAGATCTTCCTGTACCTCTAACTGATGTCCATCCACTCTCGTCTCCAACTCACGCGTTGGAATTTCTTCCACTATAGAGACCTTCTTCTTGCCAAATCGATCCCGCGACAAACACTTCAATTCATCCCAAGTTCGAATCGGCCGACGACTTTCAATCCATAAAAAATACTCCCAAGCTTCACCGCACCAACATGCCGTAGCTGCTTCCATTTTTTCCCCCTGACAAGTGATTCCTTGCGAAAATTTCATCTGCTTTCCCTAGCCACCAATTTGGATTGCCATCATAGAATATTGATATGTCTAGTCTACCTACCGAATCCAATCCATGACCCATTGCCATTGCCCTCAGATCGATGCTCTGATACCAATTTGATAGGATCCCCTGCTGTTGGTATCAACTAAAAGCTGCCGTGGCTGGTTTATTTGCAACTAAGGTGCTGTTGGTATCTACCTACCGAATCCAATCCATGACCCCTTGCCATTGCCCTCAGATCGATGCTCTGATACCAATTTGATAGGATCCCCTGCTGTTGGTATCAAGTAAAAGCTGCCGTGGCTGGTTTATTTGCAACTAAGGTGCTGAAAACCTGTTGAAATAATATCAGATTAGGCCTCAGTTATGTAATATTTGTGTTGGTATATAGCTGTGAATTATGAATGTAAGAAAACACAGATTTGTAATGATTATTGTATTGAAATGAGACTGGAATTGAAATGAACACGACAATTCTAAGCTTTCGAGAGGCCTAGATCTCTCCCCCTTGGCTCAGCCAATTACACAATATTTTTGCATGCCTTTCCAGTTCTTTTCCCTTCTATTTATAGGCAATCCTTACTACAACTTATTACATTTTTACCCCTCCTACTAACTAACTAGTGAACCTTCTGGAATGTGGATGACTTGGCTGTAGCTATGGGACCATCTAACAAACCAAGTGAACATTCTAGAATACAGATGATTTGATAGGATCCCCTACTGTTGGTATCAACTAAAAGCTGCTGTGGCTGGTTTCTTTGCAACTAAGGTGCTGAAAGCCTGCTGAAATAATATCAGATTAGGCATCAGTTATGTAATATTTGTGTTGGTATATAGCTGTGAATTATGAATGTAAGAAGAACACAGATTTGTAATGATTATTGTATTGAAATGAGATTGGAATTGAAATGAACAGGACAATTCTAAGCTTTCGAGAGGCCTAGATCTCTCCCCATTGGCTCAGCCAATTACACAATATTTTTGCATGCCTTTCCAGTTCTTTTCCCTTCTATTTATAGGCAATCCTTACTACAACCTATTACATTTTTACCCCTCCTACTAACTAACTAGTGAACCTTCTGGAATGTGGATGACTTGGCTGTAACTATGGGACCATCTAACAAACTGAGTGAACATTCTAGAATACAGATGATTTGGTTGTAGCTATGGGATTGGGGTATATCACAAACCCTAAATAAGAATTTATTTTCTTGAAAAGTAACTCTTCAGCTCAGCCTAACATGCTCTATATACTCCAAACATCCTAAATAATAAAGAGTTGTTCCTATATACCATTGTGCTTGGTCCTTTTTTTCTGCTAAATTCTGAATTATTGTGAGAACTTTTATTATGGCTGAATAGTTAGTTAGAAATAATGCCTAATAACTATAGGGAAATTTGTGTATACTTCATTGTCTCATAATTTTTAGGATTATCTCTAAGAGGGTCATTGTGTCCGGTCAGACATCAAAATATTTGACTTGTTATGATCTTTACCTCACATTTTCTTCTCTTCGTCCCTTGAACATTACCCTCTATATATTAGGGTAGCGTGTCCATTTTGATACATGTTGGATACCAACACTCTTCGAACACTCTACATAGTCATTTTTCTTTCTTTATAAAAAATAAGGATAATTGCAGCTTAAGCACCAAACCTTTGAAATACTGGCAGACTTTCCTCAAACCTTTCAATCGTCACAACCGTCACCTCTAACATTTTCGACCGTTGCATGTAATGCACTTTTGGACGACTTCCATCCAAGAAACGGTTCGTTGACCACCAAAATTGATATTGACCATTTTTTTATCTTAAAATTTCAAAAGGGTAAAATAGTAATCTTATATTCATCACAGCAAAACGTAGGAGAAGGGAAACGTGGCTGTAGCCAATCTTAATTTTATTCAATCAATCATTGTCGCAATTACAATAAAAAATCTTATAAATAGCAAGGGAAAAAAACCTTACTTGATGGGCTTGGACCAACCCACTACTACAAGCCCAATAATAATAAAAATCTTAATTAACAAAAATCAACAATAAAATAAATCGTGATGTCCGCATCACCAACTGTCGGCTTCTTGGATGAAAACAATTCAAAAGGCCATACATGCAATGGTTGGAAAGGTTAGGGGTGACAACTACAACGATTGAAGGTTTGGGGAAGGGTTGCTAGTATTTTAAAGGTTTGAGGCTTTTGCTGCAACTATCCCCAAAAGATATTATATATTTTTAACTCAAAGTTATTGCTAAATAACAAATGTGTACTTATATTTAAAAAATTTCAACAAGAAAAATTAATAACCAGTATAAAATTAAATTCATACTATAATCGGAGAATTTTAAATAATTTAATCAACGTGTCGGCGCATGTCGGACACGGGTCCGTGTCAGTGTATCATGACATATAAGTTGTTCTAGTTAACCATGTTTTCACCATTATTTTTTAATTTAAACGGTTGCTTCTTACTTTCTCATTGCAGGTTGTAATGGCCATAAAATGCCGTGGAGAGCAAGTACTAAATGGTCTTTATACAGGGATTAATACACAACATATTGTTATGGCTAGCAAGATGGTGAGGTCTCCTAAGAATCTTTTGAATTTAACGTAGTTTTTCTTGATTGAATTTGTTTTTATTGTAACTAAATTTACACTGTTTCTAGGTAGAAGAATATAGTGGGCTGCGCGTGCAGCCACACAAAGCAATTGTTGGAGCCAATGCCTTTGCTCATGAGAGTGGCATCCATCAGGTTCGTGTTGTAAGCTAATATATCTGGATGCATTACTTTGGTCTAAGAGCCTTACACCCTTAGCTTTGATTGTGCTGAGTCTATTTGGCATGCTATAGCCATTTTAATTTTTTGGAATTTGTGAATCCATATTCTACTCTTAGTAACTTATTTAATTTTTGTTTATGATTTTATCGAGTTGTAGCCTATTGGACTTTTTTCTTCCTAAAAAGAATAACTAACAATAAGGAAACGAAACCATGGAGGAAAAATAAACAAAGTATGTCACCCATTAGGCTCACATCTCATTGGGTCAGAACATAGGACCTAAACGATGATGAATGACAGGAATGGAATCTAGCAGACAAGACCTACTTAATGCTTCCTTTTACTTAGGTCATGCTTTTATTTAATGCTTCACCTGATGTTTGTTCTTTGCCCCTACTTTGTTTTAAATGGTATTTCATTTCCCTTTTCTTTTAAATGTATCAATTTTCTTGCTCAGTCAAAACGCTAATTTGTATTTTGTTTAATTGGTCTACTGTTGAGTCCACTTTTGAAACTGTAGCTCCTTAGTTCCCTAAATCCTTTGTCTCTTTCCCTCTTTAACATTTTTCTAGGACGGAATGCTTAAACATAAGAACACATATGAGATTATATCTCCTGAAGATATTGGGCTTCTTCGTTCTAACGAATCTGGTATCGTTCTTGGAAAACTGAGGTATGCTGAAACATTCCTTTCGTGTCTGCGTTTGTGTTGCTTATAGACTCTTCCTTATAAGCTCAGCCAAACATGCTTTTTATTCTGGTTTTCCAGATTTTTTCTTCTATTACTTTTTCTAATTTTAATTGTATGTTGTATTTAAACTTTTTCATACTTGAAGTATATGAGATATAAATCCTTCTGCAAATGTTGAGGACCGTTTTAAAAAATCAAAAGCTACTTCTGACTAAGAAGCTGTTTTTTCGTCTATTTGGATAATTTTTTAGAATTTTGGTTGTACAAAAAGCAGAAACTATTCTAAGTAGACCATATATTTTAGTTTGTGGACCCACCTCTTTGTTCTTCTGGTAGATTGACTTTAGATTGTTGCTCAAGAACAGGTTTAGTTTCATACTTGTGATAAAACCTTTAATGCATCAAGTTGTTTAAGCTAAGAAGCAAACACAAACATAGAGTACCATTAGAAAACACAGACAAATGGGGACATCAACTTTCAAATAGTAGGAACATATATGGGGCACGTTGAATATAGAACCTATGCCCTTGTTTGAGCCCCATTTTTGGGCCAAAATGTGTTTTGGAATAGTGTTTTGTATAGAATGTGTGGTTAAAAAATAAGGAACAATTTTGAGCGTACGTTTAAAATTATTTTATGGGAGAATATGTAGTTGAAAATAAGTTTTGAAATAATGTGTTTTTGAAAAAATGGGGGCCAAAAATAGGCTATATCTCATCCACAAATTAATTGATAATAGACGATACTGAAAAGTCTAGTCAAGCGTAAAATATAAGAGTATTTTATTTGGGTTTCAATTAAAGGAATAGTTGATAAATGATAAGATCTCAATGAAGCACACTAGAGATGGTTGGACAATGACAAGGTGCATCATTGGCAAATAAGTTAGTGTATTCATTTCTATTCTTTGTTCTTAACGGTATTAAATCAATTGCCTATACTTCTCCTTAAAACCTAAATACTTCTCATGTTATACCATGCCCATCTATAGTTTTTTTCAAATAACATTTTGATCCCAATAGGCTCCTTCAATGCAATGTTTAAAAAGGCATAGGCGTTTGGAGGCATAAGCCTCATAGTGAAGCAAAAAAAATGTCAAAAATATTAAAATGCAAAATAAGCTCATAGTACATCATAAATAATCTTTAAATTTCATAATAGATCAATTTAAAGTTTGTAAACAAGCAAAAGAAAAATCTATAAAGAAACTATTATTTTAGTTGGTGGGAAAGTTTAACTATTCCTAAATCAGGTATAAGAGAGACAATTTTAATGTTCAGGGTAGGTAGTTATTCGCAAATTAATGAGGATTTTCATGTTTTGTGGGTCACAAGCTTTGAAGCGGTGCTGTGAGGTGTGTACCTTGCACAATTGAGATGTAAGCTTCCAAAAGCTAGCTCACAATCAGTGGTTTGGCGCTTTTTTTTATGCATGCCTCACCTTGAGGCGGGCCTTAATCTGGGTTTCAATTGAGTTTTTTAAAACCATGCTTCAATGTGACAGAGTATGTCTTTAATATGTTGCAACTTCTAACCCTGAGGGGTTGCTCAATTGGTCAGGCCTTGGGTTTGCTCCCCAATGGTCACCAGTTCGAGTCCCCTCAGGGAGTACCGACTGTAAACTTCAGGGCTCCGTGTGATTAGTCGAAGTGCGCGCAAGCTGGCCCGGACATCTACGGTTATCAAAAAAAATATGTTGCAACTTCCTTAACATGTCTCTAGCACCTCTTATGCGTTCTTTATATCCAAAATTATATATATATATATAAAACACCAATAAAGAGGCAAACTAAGTCTTGTTTACAATAATGGTTGGGCTGGCTACATGAATGGTTTTTTGTCACTTTTTGGTTCATTGGTGGATGGAAGATCCAATACAGCTACATTGTTAGTAACCGCAACCATGTGTGTTTTAGCTTTAAACTGAGATTGTGTCACTGATATGAACAATGAGTCCCTTCAAGTCTATGCACAACACATTCCAAGCAACTAAGTAGACTTTTCCTTTATTTATCCTCTATATTTGTAACCTCCAATTATTTGTGTATATTCCCATTTCTTATTTTGTTATGCCCAGACAACGATGTTAGCTTCTGAATCATTCAAACGGGGATTCCTTACTTAATTTTGATGTGTATTATATATCACAATACCACATGTGAGAAGAGAGAATCATTTACGCTCTCATTCTTCTACACATTGGACATTTTGTCCTGTAAACAGCATAACACTCAATATCGTAACACGTAACTTCAAAATTAGAGAAAACAACAAAAATACTTTTTAAGGTGTGCCTCTGCTTGTCCAACTTGATTTTAGTTGCATGATATGTCAGATTGGCAGAAACTATGAAGTTAGCATTTTAACATTAATGCGGTTTTGAGGAAAAGAAAATGGTATGAACAAGTTGGGAGAGAAACCGCAAAACAATATCAGCGAAAGAAAGTGGATTGATTTCTAATTTCCTATCTTGCAAATTACCTCCTCGCCCCTCTCATTTACTCTGGGACTGGGAAGTAGTTTTATTATCTTCTTATGGTGTATGGTTATAGATGCATTTTGTAAGTTTTCTTTATCAGATGTTTATTAGCTCCTTGTATGGTGTCATTGTCTTATTTGCAGTAAAGTTGGGATATTTTAATATGTTGATACTGTAAGCTTTTCAATCTTTGTGACTTTTGAAGGTTCCTCCATCTTGTTGCGATATAAA
Source organism: Fraxinus ornus (assembly GCA_903798235.1). Lineage (NCBI taxonomy): Eukaryota > Viridiplantae > Streptophyta > Magnoliopsida > Lamiales > Oleaceae > Fraxinus > Fraxinus ornus. The sequence goes on along the minus strand of CAIGRF010304404.1, from coordinate 62,036 downwards.
CGAATGAAAACAAATTAGTTTTAGCTAATGTAATAAAGATACCCGATTATTGTTCCAATCTTTCTTGGACAATGGAAAGAGCTGTAGGCTTATCTGTCCAACGAATCTAATTGGGCAAAGGTGTGCGTTCATGTTCCCATTCTAAAGTTTCAATCAATTCCTGCCAATATCCACGCCAGAAAATTAAGAAGATACTCTTGTTAATAAATTTCTTTTTTTTTTT
>CAIGRF010304404.1:44823-60757 GCA_903798235.1 Fraxinus ornus | reverse complement strand
TTTTTTTTTTCCTGCCAAAAAGATTTTTGTTTGTATGAAGCTTCCTTATCCTTCTTCTGGGAGGAGAGAATTTTTTTTTTTTCTTTTTCTTTTCCCTGAAGGCCATCTGTCTAAGAAATACTGCGATCTTGAATATTCTGAGATGAAAACTGTAGTTTTTCCTTGATATTAGGTGCCACCTGGGCATCATTCTCATGGCATACATTTTTCACCATTTCCAATGTTGTCGTTTAATCATTGTCTGTCTCTCTGTGATGCTTCTGGATCATTGACGTTGTGGATATAATTTGTGAATGTTGTTGACCCATTTTGGAACAACCTGCAGTGGACGCCATGCTTTGAAAGCCAAAATGTTGGAGGTAGATCTTGAATTTGATCTTATCCATGAAGGATTGGTGTAATAATGTTGGTTATTTTCTTCCATGCATCAACTTGACTCTTTGAACACAATCGCAGCTTGGTTATGACATTGATGGAAATAAACTTGACGATCTGTTTACACGTTTCAAATCTGTTGCAGGAAACAAAAAGGTTGATGAAATATTCAGGCTTTTTTTTTTTTTTTGCTTTCATTTACGCAATTGTTGGTGTGGGGATGTTCATGCTTAAATTCGTTAATTGTTACTGATGATGCAGAATATCACTGATGATGACCTCATAGCCCTGGTGTCAGATGAAGTTTTCCAGCCACAAGAAGTTTGGAAACTTGGAGATGTACAGGCATGTCACCATTCTAACTGTTTCAGCATAACATTTGATCATTTAATTTAACTATAAAGGATTATTCCTATTCACTTGGTATATGTCCAATGAACAGGTTACATGTGGAACGCTTGGCCTTTCTACGGCAACAGTGAAACTCATTGATGATAATGGTGAAGAACATATTGCTTGTTCTGTTGGAACTGGACCAGTTGATGCAGCATATAAGGCGGTTGATCTTATTGTAAAGGTTTGAAATGCATAACTTGAAACTTGATTTCTTTGGAGTATAAGATACCCTTGCAGTAAACTATTGCTAGTCTATCCAAGTATCTGAACTCACCCATATGTTTCTATAATGCTAAATAAATCAAGAGGTCTTCATGCATAAATGAACACACAAAGCTTGATCTAAGTTATTCGTGTTAACCTATATTTGTTCAAAAGTGGTCATGACATCACATTATTCGTGTATTATTTCTTTCTATATTTTGTTGGTGTGTATATGCAAGTTGAATATGTTGACTGCACCAGATTTCTTGTTAACATGTGATGATTTGACCACTCCCCTGTGTAGTATGTTTGGTATGGATGACAGTAGCAGAAAGTATCAAGGAAGAAAAGTTTGTAAATTTCATTTTTCTGTGTACCCCAATTCAGTATTGGGTGCCAAACATGCCCGTGTTTTGTAAATCTTATTAGATCATCCTACTGAACAAAAAATACATTATGTGGAATAGCTTCAACTATTTAAAGCTTTTCTCAGAACCCCTCAAGTATCTGGCATGCACCCTGAAAGAAATGCTTTTTTGAGTATTAAAATGCAAATCCTGTGTCAAAATTGATAAAATATACATGCTATTCCAGTGCACAACTTATCAACAATTGGTTTCTAGTGACAATGCTAATTGTTGGGTCTTCTCTCATATACATACCTGATTCTGTCAGGTCAGTCTCATTATTTTTCATTCTTTCGTTGTGTGTAGGTTCCTGTAACACTCGTGGATTATTCCATGATTGCAGTCACTGAAGGTATTGATGCTATAGCCACCACTAGAGTTCTAATTCGAGGAAATGACTGCATCACTTCGACCCATGCTTCTACGGGAAAATCTGTGGATCGGGCATTCAGGTAGGCATAGTGACTTTCCACCTTCCTTTTGTAAGTAAAATTCCTCCATGGTGCTACAACAAACTACGTCTCCCTACAAATTTGGGATTGGCTGAAGGAAATTTTACTTGTTACTTCCGACGGTTCAAAAATAATTTAGGTTGCTCAATTTTTTCAACTGAATAATTGAACAAAATGATTTTCTCTTCACTGCCAGCGGAACTGGAGCAGCAATGGATATAGTCATCTCGAGTGTGCGCGCCTATGTTGGTGCGTTGAATAAGCTTCTTGGATTCAATAACCGTCTGAGAACTCAGGATCCTTCGGCAAAGGTCAGTGCTGTTTGGGGATGAAGTGAAGTGATCGTTTGTTACTTTCCTTCGACTGCATTCCCATTCCCTTTCCCTGTCGCAGTGTCAAACTGTACCGTTGTTTTTGAAGTCAAAATTTGAGATTTTTTATAGAAAAGTAACTGGGGGAATTATTATTTTATTCATTGAACATCGTACATATATACAATTAAGTCCTACAATTCGGCATGGGAAACGGTGAGCACTGAAGTCATGTTAAGGAAAGCTAAATGTGAGCAAACTAACTTTGGCCGTTAAAGGGTAAATTGCATGAAACCTATTATATCTATAAATTACATGTGACGGATGGGATTCCACGTATATCGGCAATTGATTATGTCAATTGAATTGGGCCTATTAAATCTAGCAACGCATTCTTGTACTTCGGTCTAGTTCAACTGCCCATATTGGTCTATTTTCTTCCCTCTATATATAGGTGAGTTCATTTCACATCAAAAGCAATGAATGATACTCTGATCCTAGTCAAACTTTCTTCATTCTCTCTTGCACGCGATCTCTCTCGTTTAGTCGTTGATTTGATCGTTGGAGTGCAAACTATCGTCTGACATATTTCTCGACTAATGCCCTTTGTCGTTTAATGGGGGTGTTTAACTATGTAGCTGATGTCTATGTGGAGTGAAGGTGTTTGGGATTTTTTTGCCATGCGTCCATCGAATTTTGAGGTCAACAAAATCATTTTTGGCACAATTCTATAGCTATAGTTGTGGGTGGACATTTTTTTCCCGGAATTGGTGGAATCGAATCGGAATCAAATAGAACCAGTCAGTATGACTTCGGTTCCTATACTAAATAGGTTGATTTTGGTACCATATATTGAGAATATATCGATTTTTGTTCAATTCTCAGTACTGCCTTAAGAATCAACGGTGAATTCGGTTCTCTCGAATTTCTCTCTATGTTTGTACTAAGATACACTAGATCTTTGAACACTAAACCCCAAAATTATCTTACGTTAAAATTTCATTTTTCATACGCTTCTTATACTTTCCTTTAATGGGTAGTCGAAATTCAAGTCTAAATAATTTTATAAAAAATTTACAAATTCATAGTTTTAATGCAATACAATAGGAAAAATATATTTTTAGTTGAATATTTCATAAGAATTAAAATTTCTCGTTGTTTTTAAAGTGGTCGTCTATCAAGAATCCTTGAAAATTACTAAAGATAATCAGGTTATTGTTATATGATTATTCTTCAAAATACCGCTTGTGTTGTATTTTATAGTTTTATCATTTTTCGTTTTTATAAGTTGATTTTGAGTTTTGAAGTGAATTTTTGTTTGTTGCCTTGTTTAATTGATTTTTTATATTATTAGATTACAAGAATGACAAGTAATTTTATACTCTATTTTTTTCTATTTTCAATTTGATAACTAATTTCATACTTTAGCCCCTGTTTGTCCCACATTATTTTTTTCATTCTCATTCTTCTACTCATTTTTAACCATACATTCTTCAATAAAATAATATTTTCCATCACATCAATAACTTTTCCTTCTTTTTCAACCACATATTTCTCATCTATCACTTCAAAAAAATGCATTCTTCTCATTTTAATGTGCAACAAACACACTCTTAATTTTTTATTTTTTTTTCAATATAAAGAATCGGACCGATTGATTCGGTTCCATAGTTGAATATGGAACCAATAATTCCATTTCGAAGATTGAATCGAATCGAATTAGAGTGTGCAACAAACACACTCTTAATTTTTTATTTTTTTTTCAATATAAAGAATCGGACCGATTGATTCGGTTCCATAGTTGAATATGGAACCAATAATTCCATTTCGAAGATTGAATCGAATCGAATTAGACTGTGTCCACTCCTAACTGTAGCAGACAAACGAGTGCATATTGAGAGCATGGCCGTCTAAATTTACTAGTTTTTTTTTTTTTTTTTTCTTATTATTATAATTACTTATTATCGAAGGAAAGTAACTTTAATTTGAAAGGGCTTATTATTGCAAATTAAAGTCAATTAATATTTTGAAAGTTTAACTTTAACCATCATAAACCTAATGAAATATGGGAAAAATTGAATTTTCAAATCGCAAATTGTTATTAAAAATAAATTTATTATTATATAGTCTAAAATTAAAAGTAGTAAGTTCTAAATTTGAATTAAATATTAGAAAAATACATCTTGGATGGTATAAAATTTATTGAATTCAAAATCAGCACGAATCAAATTCGTATAATTACGATTTTTTACAATTTTTTATGAATTTTCTTTTTTCATAAATTAAACGTCAGAATATGGTCTTCGTCCATTTAAGTGGGTTAAATTCTTCGTTCTATTTAAAAGCGGATTCGCCGACTTTTCTAGGCTTGATGCCCTCTCATCTAGCAATCGGGGGTAGGATGGGTGGTTTGCATGCCCTAGACAAAGGTGAATAAACGCACAATCTTGCTACAGTGACAGATCAATGACATGATCAAGAACAGAGAGAACGCGTATCAATACATGATTTGACAGTTTGAAAAAAAAAAAAAGTCTCATCAACATCTGCTACACTATCCTGTCACCTCCATTCATATCATTGGCCATGTCTATCAGTGGTGATGGGTCGAGTCGGCGTCTACCCACGAGCTCAGTTCGTCAAAAATGATCAGCTGAGCTCTCGTTCAAGCACAGCCAAGCTTTTGAGCTCACGAGTCGAGTCAAGCCGAGCCCATGAGCTCTAATTTTTAAAAAAAAAAAAATTTGACATTTTTTTACGAACCCATGAGCTCCAAACTCTCCAAACTTTGACAAGCCAAGCGGACTAGCTACTCAACCATTTTGCCATCCCGACCCATGTCCAAGGAGCATTATTCATAAACGCTAGTTGCATTGAAGTTCAGAAAGATATCATCAGGAGTTTACGCCAAAGACTTGCAATTTAAGAGTTTGTTTGGAAGGGATTTTAATCAAAATTTTAGCCGTTATAGTCAACTTGTGGACCCCATATGTGAGAGGGAAAGTAAAAAATGTTGGTTGATTTGATAGTTAACGGATAGAATTTTGATTTATCAAAATGCAAGCCTTTATTGTCAACCTGTGGACCCCACCTATGAGAGGGAAAGTAAAAAATGTTGGTTGATTTGATAGTTAACGACTATAATTTTGATTAAAATTCCTCCCAAACAAGCTCTAAATCTATGATGTTATTGACATGAACTATGCTACATTTACATTCTTAGTACACATCCCTCTTACATTTATGTGAGGTTCGCAATGTGGGGCTCATTATGGACTCCACACACATGTAAAAGGGATGTGTATTAAGAATGTACATTTGACTTTACTTATTTGACATAGATAATAAGAATAAAAATCCCTCTCTATCTGTACTAGTTGTCAGATGAGCTATAGCTCACAATGCAATCTTGGAGAATGGAGAAGGGTTAGGAGGGAAAGCAACCTTGTTGATTAAAGTAAAGGATCCCACGTCTAGCGCTTTTGTTTTGTGGAGTTACTCGCCTCGCACTGAACATACGTGCTTATGACTTTATTTTTCAGGAAATTCGCGCAATGAAAATTCCCGAATTTGAGACTTTCTACCCCAAAAATACTCTTCAAACTTTCAAAATGTGTAGCTGTTTTTTTTTTTTATATGGTTACTGAATTTACAAAATTCTTTCAATTAAGTCACAGCAACAATTTTTCATAATTGGTGATTTTTCACTGTGAAAAGTAGTTTTTCACCTTTGTTTGGTAACTGACGAAAGTTTAGGATTTAATGCACCAAAAAAATAAATGAAAGTTGAAGCCGTTATTATCAAAATCCATTCACCACTTGTTGCGCATCCTTGTCTTGATACTCCTGTCACTGCCATTGCCAGCTCTGAGAGAGAGATTGTTGAAATGGGATCTTCATCGGAGGATGAGGGTGAGGAGTACTTGTTCAAGATAGTGATTATCGGAGATTCAGCTGTCGGCAAGTCAAATTTGCTATCTCGCTATGCCAGAAACGAGTTCAACTTGCATTCAAAGGCCACAATTGGAGTCGAGTTCCAGACACAAACACTCGAAATTGATGGCAAGGAAGTTAAGGCTCAGATTTGGGACACCGCCGGCCAAGAGCGATTCAGGGCCGTCACTTCTGCTTACTACCGCGGTGCCTTTGGTGCTCTTATTGTTTACGATATTAGTCGAAGCTCTACATTTGATAGTATCCCTCGATGGCTTGATGAACTCAAGAGTGAGTATGTTTATCCTAATGTTGAATTTCGTCTCTATTTTTTTAGGTTCCCCGATTTTTGAACGCTATAATATAACAGAAATAGATTAACATTGAAGTTTCGTGATTGTCAATTTTTTTGTGTTTACATTTGATTGCCTTTTTGTGATTGCAAAGATATGCACAAGAATTTAGAGAGTTGCTCATCGTGCTTCACTAATTGTAAGTTGTTGAATTCATTACTTTTTAGAAAGAGTTGCATTAGAAGAGCAGGGTACAACTTTATCATCGATATGCGCAATTTTTTCATCTTGTACTTTCTGCTAAATGGCTTGAACTTTATGTTGTATGGTGGTGAAAAGGTAACATTTATCATTTTACACATGTTCATTTGGTTTATTAAGCGACAGATATGTATATACCTTGTGGAGATATTTTTTACGAAATCGGGCCCCTTAGTTATATTGTATTATATAGATTTAGAAAAATGTTAATGCTAGAGTGATGGACCTATAGGCAACAATAAATGGAGCCAGATCTGAATTTATTACCCTTCGAGAAATGCTACACTTACACACTTGGTACACAACCCTCTCACATGTGTGGGACCACACACATGTGAGAGGGTTGTGTACCAAGTGTGTACAAGTAGCAAATTTGTTACCCTTTAATGTATGTGATGTGATAACACATGGATTATTGTGCTGGTTAAAGCTTATATAGATCTGACTCATCTGAGTAAGTTATTTGTGTTTTTATTATTTGGGCAAAGGGGAAAAGGTAACATGTTTAGTAATTTGGTGTTGGTAAGCAAAGATTTACATTTTCTTAACGGAGGGTTGGTGTTGGGGTTGTTTAAAGAGTAACAACTTAGAGGGTGTTTGTATTGGACCTGCATGTACCTATTATACTTCGGGTATTTCGTAAATAGAACCATTCGGGTCCTTGTGAAAATTGGAACCCGTCAGTTCCGGTTCAGTTTCAATTTTACCCTAACATTTTTTATATACATTTAATAAACAATTTCATATAAATCCTTTTATACATATACCAACATGCTACTATTCGAAAATATTTGTGCAAGGGAGAATGTTCAGCTAAAAAATCTTGATTAAGCAAATATTTAGCTTGAATTTGTTGATTCATAAAAAACCCAAATTATTAACATGTACTAACATCTAAATGCAACAATCTAATGTGAGTCGAGATGTAAACAAAGTAGGAGCTAGTCTTGATTTCTTAGAGTTAAAGTCTAGAGTTTTAGACTTATTACCACTACCCAAATTGAGATTTTTAGATTTTATATTTTTTTTTACTTAGCTTATAAATTGTAAATAAAAAATTATATAAAAATGGATTCCACTCAGGTACCCACGGTTTTGGTTCAGGAACCAAGAACCGAATCGGATTCAATCAGTTATCGGTTATCAATTCCAGTTCCAAATTTATTTTGTTGAGAACCTCTAGTTCTGGTTCGGTTTCGATTCGGGAGATTAGGTTCTGGTTAAAATGTCTAGGTCTACTTACCGGAATTCCTTCCTCCAAAAAGCTCTTTCAAGTCTCTGTCTTTAGGAAGGAAAGCCTGGGGAAGAGGTACCATTTGTTGAGCCAGGTGCAGATCATCAATGAACCAAAAATCCATAGCAATATTAACCTAAGACTGACCTCTTTTCCAAATGAATGGAACCTCGACACCACATTCATCATAGAAATATGGTTTCTGCTTTAACAGTATAGAAGAATGAATTTCACGCTGTGTTATTAATCTTCTAAAAGACGAGACCATCATTTGGAGTGTTTTATGGGCTGAATTTTCTTGGAGGAAACATCCAATCTAGTTGATCTTTATGATTCAAGATCATATTTGGTTTCTATAATTTCTGGGATCTCAAGTGTCTCAAGGTGAGAGGATCAAATGAATAGCACTTTGCATATTATCTCTAACATATAATATAAGAGATTATTCAATGAATATTCAGGCAGTTGCTATCTACCAGCCTTTTCAATGGCATATCTCAGATAATTATAGTTTGCTCACAAAAACGACATTTTACTGATGAAAATGGGAATACACGAAAGGAATAATCGCCTGATGGCTCAGCAAAATTTTATTTTTAAACCTTTTAACTTACATTATGCTATTAGTACAATGTTCATTTGGTCTTATATGCTTCTTGAGCTGAGTTTCACATTATGCTCCAGTTTTACATCTTTTATACCCATCTCATATTACTTTATTCTTTAAATGTCTAATGACATATGATCCAAATTATACTCTTCATACAGCTCATTCGGAAACAACTGTTGCAAGGATGCTTGTGGGGAATAAATGTGATTTGGAGAATATAAGGGCTGTAAGTGTTGAAGAAGGCAAAAGCCTCGCGGAAACAGAAGGGTTTTTTTTTATGGAGACTTCTGCATTGGATTCAACAAATGTTCAGAAAGCTTTCGAAATTGTTATTCGTGAGATTTATAATAACGTCAGCAGAAAGGTCTTGAATTCCGATTCTTACAAAGCAGAATTATCGGTGAACAGGGTTTCCCTCATTAAAGATGGCAGCGATGGATCTAAGCAGACTCAAGGATCGTACTCTTGTTGTTCCAGGTGAAAAAGGACCTATTTCATTTTCAAATGTGTACTAGCCAGTGAATTTCTTATGATTACTTTATATATTTGATTAGTTTCTTCATTTATTACTTACAGAAGGATTCTATAACGATGCTGAAAATGACGTTTTTTTGATATTAGAGAGCAATTCTTGTCTTGCAAAAGAACATTTTGAATTAAATGTAATCTAAGGAATGGTGAAAATTGTTTAATGTATACTATTTTGGCATATTTGGTGCATTGGATTGGACCCGATGGTGTTATAGAAAAAGATGCTGAAATTTTGTGTAGTTGTTTAAACTTAAGTCCTTTGCTTCAAATTGAAGGCCTCTTCTACCTCAAAAATAGCATCCCTACTCACCTTTAAGCTGTTTATGTCACATCTTCAACGTCGTCTTCTATAGTATCCTCCACGTATTCTACATCCTCTATGCAATTTAGAGTAGTATCATCATCATCATCAATGGAAGCTCTTATATTAAGGACTAAATTTAATATGATCTTATTTAATCTTAACACATAAAAGTGTGTTAAAAAAAATAACACAAATCTAATTATCCTCGTTATGTAATGCTCCAAAGTGGATATTTGGATGGTCTAAAAGTCCACCCCAACTGCTCATAAGTTGATATGCCATCTAATAAAAAACTCAGCTTAAAAGGAAAATTTTATTAATTATAAGAATTCAATTTTAGAATCACGACAAGACACAAGGAAACAAATACATCATTTTTTGAATTGAGAAAGAAAAAACAACCAAAATAAGCTGAGTGATAATGACATAGAAGCGGTAGTTGCATATATAGGCTTCTAGAAGCTCTTGCCCTCCATGATTGATAGATAAAGACTGTAACTCCTTTTTCTGGATAGACTTTTGGAGCTTTACAGTTAAGCCACTCATTGAGATCTCCAGTGTCTTGCCATTTCGAAACCATTCTTGCTGTAATAATAGTCTTCGATGGTCTTGTCTATTTCAGCTTGTGTGTTCATCACAAAAGGACCATGCTGAACCACTGGTTCATTCAGTGGCTGCCCACCTACCAAAACAAATCTCAATGGATTGGAAGATTTGTTCCATACACTTAGACCCTCACCTGGACCAAAAACTAAGACATGGTGTGCCTTTATGGGCACTGATTTCTGAAGACCAAAGGCCCCTTCACCTTCAATTATGTAGACAAAAGCATTCCAAGATTCTGGGATGCTTTGATGATGTTGAGCATTGGGTTTTAGAGTGAAATCGAGATACATTGTTGGAGTTCGAGTGTAAACTGGAGATTGAACCTCCATCGATTCTCCTGCAATGATTTTGACCTCGACCCCGTCTTTCTCTGCCTTTGGGATGTCCTCACTCAGTAGTTCTTGGTATCTAGGTTCAATCCTGTACAATGAACGTAATGAATATTTTCAGTGTTACCTACATGTGCAGGACACTTACACAACATGTTTGGTGTGAAATACTGGATTGGACGGGATGGTACAATGGTTAAGAGAAATAATTATACGAAGGACCTTGATGGCATGTTGTGTTAACTATCAAACTTGTCAAGTGTCCAACTTCCTTGATGCTATCTAAATCCTATTTAACTTAGTGTACCGACCATGCACCAAGAGGTAGTCAGAAGAAGCCTGAGTAACAAATCTTTTGGCTTCTGAAAACATTTAAAGGATAAAGAAGAAAAAGAGAGATTATGATAAATTACATTTTGTCCTTGGATGAGAGATTTATCCACAACTGCAAACCTCTTTGAGTACCTTCTCCCGCAGGCATTTCCGAGTGAATTATGCCCCTTCCTGCAGTCATCCACTGCACATCACCTGTTTGTATTGTGCCCTTGTGACCCGCAAAATCTTGATGAGTGAACGTGCCCTAAACGTAGAAGACAAATTTTCAACTTCTCCAATAGAAAATAAATTGTTTATAAGTGACTTTTAAGCTAAAATGTGCTCTAACTTGTAAACTCAGCAACTTACTTGTAGCATGTATGTAACAGTCTCAAAACCTATAAGACAACATAACAATTCACTGAGATTTGATGAAATGTAGAAAACAATATGAGAAATAATATTAAAACAGTCTAAATAATGGTACAAGTACCTCTATGTGGATGGTCAGGAAATCCAGCAGGAGGTGTAACTGCAATATCAAACAGTAAACACTACCAAATCATACAATTTTCATAACAGACAATATTGAAAGAACTTTATCATTCTTTTCAAAACCGGTTTTTTTAGTTCAAGATCAATATTCGAGAAACAAAACCGAGTTCAGAATATCAAGAATGAAATTTGCATTTATCTTGCTTATTTTTGTTTCTTAAAAGTGTCTAATTATCTCTAATCCTTCCTACCAAACATGGCATAATTAATAATCATATAATTCACCTGCAAATTCATCCAACATAAGGAAGGGATCCAAAGACTTCAACTCAGGCCTGCAATTAATAATCTGTAAGCTACTATACTAAAACACATATTTCAAGTTTAAAGACAGCTAAATATTCTTAAAAAAAAAATACTGAGTGCTCGATCAAATTCCATAACCAAAACATAGTAATAGAGTATAAATAGAATCGAAACAACCTTAATGAAACAGTACCCAGTTGACAGAATTACAAAAAGATTCAAGAAAACATCAAAATGTGAATTTAATACCTTCCGATGCTTCTTCTAACAACAGCACCATCGCCTTCACTCTGAGGCTTGGCCAAGATTTTCTTGGTAACCAATCTGGGCCGTTCAAATCCAAAACTTGTATTTGTATCTGATGCAGACATGATGATCTTTCTGAAAGAACAAGAAACAGTATTCCTATTCGTCGTATTGATTCTGGTTATCGTGAAGAATCTAGATACAGCTCTCATATACAAATTCAACTTTCAAGGCTGTCTCTGTACTAAGTTCTTACACGTTCCACTGTATATATAATATATACGGATTGACGGATTGTGTCTGTCTTTGTGTATTTATAAAGGAAATTTGTGAAGGGGAACAGTTGGAAGAGAATAAAAAAAAGGGGTTTATTCAATTGGAGGCGTGGAGAAATTTGAAGGGGAAACCAATCATCAACCTTGGACTGGTCATGAGATGACGTCGTCCTTGTGTCATCGTGACGGAGGCCTTGGTTTCTATTTGAAAAATCACCTTCTTCTTTTTTAAAATTTTTTATGCCTCACGATATTTGGAGAAAGTGAATCTGGAAAATTAGAATTCTGTTTGGTGCATCCAAATGAACTACAATCAATCCAATTTATACTGATCGAGGAAGAATAGAATAGTAATAGGGAGAATCATGCTAGAGGTACAAAAAATTTGACAAAAATGTTGACAAAATGGCATGTGTCGCCTCCCTATTGGGGGCGCGCATTGTACAAATAGCTTTTCTCATAGGGATGGCAAAATTCTTCCGACTTGTATTACCCCCACCATGAATAGTAAATGGAACGAAAATGGGGATAGAATCATGGAGGACAATCCTTATATTTTATTTTATTTTTATATTTTATAATTTCAATCGTATTTAAAAAATAAGAAATATATTTGAAAAAATAAATAATTAAATATGATGGTAAATGGGAATTTTTAATACCCAACTCGATCCCGCATCTAAAAATCTTTTGACAAGACATGGATCGTAATGATTGTCCCAATCTCATCCCATCACCCACGCAGTTTGACATCCTTAAATAGAAAACAAGATTACGGAGTTACTTTAAAATAGTTGTATGTACTATGGTAAGAGAATTTAACAGTTTGTCAATTTACTTCATAGTGAAGAATCGAACAAGAAACAAAAAGTCATATTTCAACAACTATAATTCTTTCCTTCTCCTATGACTTGGATCAAGTTGCCCGAACTATGTATTTTTTTTAAGAAGGGTTAAGTGACTATCGAGAGATATGATATGGATAATATCGTTACTTAAAAGAGTATTATAAAACTTCTTTGATATTAATATTTTCTTCAATTACTATTTATATATAATTGTATCTAGTATTTTTGTGTTTAATTTATTGCCAAAAAATAATGGACAGAATTTTTTGACTTATTTGTTTTCATGATTTGATTAATTTCATTGTTGTAAATTAGTGATGTAATTTCCATTACTTCCTTATTTTGATGTGTGTGAGGATTTGTTAATGTCTTGTTTGGTAAAGTTTTGTAACAAGTCAATTATGATTTTTTATATCAAAATAAAGTAGTTGTTAAGTGGATCCGATTCGACCCGACCCGATGGGATATGGTCTCCATATTGTTATTATTATTTATTTATTTTTGTCAAAATACATTTTGAAGTAGTAAGTCAAAATGCAAATTTGATTGATTCAATGTCACCCAAATTAAATTTTGAAAAGAAAATGGAAAGAAATCTTGAAATCCTTGAATCTCTTCAACAGCTTCAAAACTTGCAAAGAATATCAATGTTGTATCCCTAGGCTTCCCCTAAATAATGGATGAAGATATGCATCTATAACTCCTAAGATTAGGTCAAAAATTGTGCCATAATTACTTTTCAAATAAAAGTCGAGTCGAACAAGAAAACAAAATCTCCCCGTCGAAATGTACATGTGATCATGGTACAATGCCTTGATTGTATGGCATTTTATATTTACCTGTTGTTGATGGTTTTCTCTTGCTTGCGATATATCGCAATGTGTTCCCCCTTGCTCTCGCAATGTCAATTTTGGTCCTCGTTCAATTTGGTTCCTGAATTTTTCATTTTATTTAGCTCAAGTCCATTTATATTTGTACCATGGGTCCTTCATCTATTAAGTTTTATACTTTGATCTTCATCATCCCACAAGTATGCAATTGGTTGTGTGTGAATGGCAAATTGTGGCAACATGTTTCCAGATTCACAGAGCGAATAAAGTGAAGTTGATGTTTTTTGTCCCATAATTGTAAGGGAATTGCCCTGAGTACAGGTTAGATTTATAACGAATTTTTTTAAAAATACACGAGTCGGCCCGGCTTGGCCTGTTAAGGCTCGAGTCGAAAGTTCAGACCCAAACAAGATCGGATATGTTTTGCTCGAACTCTTTGAATTTCGACTCGTTGACATAACTAATCAGACTTACTCTTAAATATTAGATTTTGAATATCTTTATCTTGTGTCATTAAAAAGCGTGATTTGTCAAGAATTGATCGTACATTCAGGCTATGATCGATAGCCACTTTTTTCCATGGAAAATGGAAAATAATTGTTTGATAGGAATTTTTTCTTTGGAAAAGAAATCCCCCCACCCCACGTGCACATTTTCAGGTGGGAAAATGGTTTCCACGTTACTTTAATTTTTAATTTTTCCTTTTTTTTTTTTTTTTTTGACAATGGATACAAAATCTATTAACAATTGTAAAAAAAAAAAAAATTATCTTTTATATTGACAATTTTCATGTAAAACAAAGTCAAAGGAACGGCAATTTTTTTTCAATTTTAATTTTTTTTTTTTTTTTGGCAATCTAAACAAATTCTTTCCCCAATTGTAAAAAAAATTATCCATTAAATTGACAATTTTCATGAAAAATAAAGTCAAACGGACAAGATGGAAAATTATACCAATCAAATACAATTAATTACAATTCTCAGTAAAATAATTTTTAGGCAATTCAATTCCCTGAAAAACATTTTCTTTCCACTCATTTTCTACCTTTGCAATCAAATGGACCCTCATAGTATTTGATTCTAGTAGTTGAATAGTGAAAATATGTATCATAATATAAGATTAAGACACCCAATTAAAGAATAGTTGTCCCATATTTAGAATTCTAAATATGTGAAATTGCTAAAATGTCAATAATTTAGTCTATGTTGGGCTCTCTCTCTCAGTGCCCCACCCGCCATTGCCACCATAACACTATACGTGCTCCATAGTTTCCCATACAAAAGACAATTTAGACAAGATATCTATTGGTGATAATTTTATGGTACCATAAATAATATTTATTAGATTTTAAAAACACCATAAAAGTCAACACTTCTAGAAGCTTGTATCATGCCATAACCATAATTAGGTTGACATTAACATCGAAACGAAGATTTGGATATCCAAATATATCAAGGCATAAGGTTTTGTCCAATGTTATTCTAGTCGAGCTAGAAAAATTCAACGCCCTCCACAATCAATTATAATAATTGATTAAGTCGACTATATAAATTCTTTTCATCGTTTCAATCCACCATAGGTACATTTGACAAAATATAATATCTTCTCATATAATCAAGACTGGACATTTCAATTGGAATCGAATCGAAAATTGATTGTGTCCTGAAAGATTCAAGTTTTTGAATCAGAACCATGAGTACCCGACTCTAAAATTGAATTTATCTGTTTTATAATTTTTTTTTTATTTATACTTTATTCACTTTGACTCAATGATATTATGGGATGCAAAGGAAATGACGATGTTAATTATGTTGTTGTTGATTAGGTAGCTCATATTTTTGTATATAGGGGACTAGTTGATGGAGTGGAGGGAATAGGCCGATATGTTTTGCACGACTGGTATTAGAATCAGATTTGTGATATCTAGAATTTTTTCTGCGAAATTCGATGTGGTCAAGTTCGACGAAACTAAGAAATTTGGATTATGGTAGAGGAGGGTAAAGAATCTGTGCACTAACAGGACATGGAGAAAGCGTTTGTAAGGAAAGAGTCTAGAAGGCATAGATGACATAGATTGGAAGGAACTTGAAGCGATGATTCTAGCGGCCATCTCGCTTTGTTTGATTGGCGATGTGATGTATTACATTATGGATGAGGAATCACCGACGACAGTTTGGTTGAAGCTAGAAAGTTTGTATTGTTGGAAAATTCTAACATAATTGGGGCCACACGTAACATATTAAAATGTGTGGTGCTATTATGTAAAGTTTATTAGTCAATTAAAGTGATCAACTTAAGATGAATTTTGACTAATGGGTATTAAGTTTCATGGAATTAAAGTGTAGAGACCGGATATTTGTTTCAAATTGATGA
>CAIGRF010304404.1:0-14076 GCA_903798235.1 Fraxinus ornus | reverse complement strand
AAGTTTATGAAACCTTTGGAGAGAAGTGTATCTATAAAATGAGAATAATATCCAATACTTCTCCATGGGCCTTAGAATTGTAAATTTTGAAGCCCAATTATGGAAACAATAAAACTAACGGAGAAAATAGATTTTCCGTTAAAACAACAAATTCTGTTAAATTTTCCGTTAAAACAAGAATTTTCGTTTTATAGGCACTTTATATATATAGAAGATATCAGCAATGCCTTCACACTTTTTTCTTCTCTGAACTGTCTAATCAAAGTTTCACAGATGCTTAAAATAGGCATCGCCTCTCTTTCTCCCCCCTCTCCTTCTCTTTCTTCTTCACACCTTAACTTGGCATGTCTTTGTTTGACACTTCAAATACAATTTTGTTTATATGATACTTTACGCAGTATATCTCCTTTATCTTAACCTTCTACTGGATGAAGTTCATCTCGATCAATTTTAATTGTTTCTTTTGTTGAGAAGTGTGCCCAGTTGCTACATGTTTCAAAGGCCTAATTTGAGATAATCTTAACTACGACAAACCTGAGTAAATATCCAACTTTATTCTCCCTGCTTTCATTTGGACTTTGTAAAGATGGTTTAGGCGCTTTATCCTCACTGCATTGGGACTTACTGCAGATCTTGTACTGTAAGAGTTCAGGCATGCATATTACGTACAGAGTAATTTTTGGACATGTCTGTTGTATGTTGAAACACTTGATCTAAAAACTAAAGGTATTAGAGAGCCTCATTTATATAATTTAAATAATGACTTCAACATGTCCCCTTACGAGTAGGCGGAATTCATTTTTTCTAGCAAAGTCTGTCACGTGCACAATTTCATTAAATTCATACCTCTGTCTTCTTCAATACCATATTAAACAACTTGATCTAAAAGTTTGAGCTATTAGAGAGGCTACATTTATATCATTTAAGCGATGTCTTCAACAATGTCTGCTTCCCTATGGATTGCTTTTGCATTTTACATTGTCTATCTTCCAAGTGAAGTTTTTCCAAGTGTCTTAATGTCATGGACTGATTTAAAGCTGTTATTGACTAGTTTTGGTAAAACATTATGGATGTTTTCATTGCATTTCCTGTTCTACTTTGTGAACATGATATTATTCCTTCCTTTAGGTTGCTAAAGGTAGTAAAAGTGGTGGAGAATCTATCCCAATGCTTCTGAGAGTTCCTCGAACTTCTGATCCTTGGAATGGTTATGACATGATAGGCTTTGGGGACATTCTATTCCCTGGCTTGCTAGTATCTTTTGCAAATAGGTATCTTTTATAGCATTGATGGTATATTAATATTTAAACCTGACATCTTTTTTGAAATATACACCATTCAAAATGATACCACATATGCACTAAAACTTTGAAGCGAATTTGTGTGTGTACACTTAACATATGCTTATACATACTGTCATGTAGATGATCTTTTTTAAAATTAAATTTTAATTCGTTTCAGCAGTGACATAGTAAAGCTGTCTTGGGAATATCGATTGCATAAATAAGTAAATAAAGGAGATTAAATAATTATATTATTATTGAATAAATGAATACTTTTTGGTGTTCAACTATTGTAGTTGACTAACAAAGTATATAATGGATGTTTGTTGCAGATTCGACAAAGCAAATAAGAAGGGGAGACTAAATGGGTACTTCCTTTGGCTGACAGTTGGCTATGGTGTTGGTGAGTGTTCTTTTGGATTTTTTTCTTAATGTTGGTATTTACATATATATGGACTACACGTAAGATCCGCCAGAATTTTAGAACTACATCAAATTCGTGTAATAACATAACATGTATTGCAATTATCTGGACTAATACTACATTGGAAATGTCTTCATTAGCTAGACTTTGTCTGTTTTTATTGTTTCTTACCCTTTGTTTTCTGTTTGTACGTACGTTTATCTAAACATTTAAATCTACCTGTCACTATAGAGTTTTATAATAAAATATTGCTGCTGGTTCTTTCTTTTTTCTTTTTAATATCAAATACCATCAAGACCTAGGCACTGTTTTTACGCTCCACCCAAACTCTAAAATTTGATATCTATGTGTCATTATGGAGTTCTAAAATAGAATATTGTCGCTTCTTCTTCTTCTTCTTCTTCTTCTTTTTAAATCCAAAATACCATCAAGACATAAGTGGGATTTTTACGCTCCACCCAAACCCAATTGGGGTTTGGATTCCCCAACCTTCTTCATCAATAAAAATGAAGAATGTTACAAGCAGGAGGGGGACTTTCAATATCTTACCCCCGGAAGATCCATCAAGAGGAGGAGATAGAATTGTTCGAAAAGCAATAAACATGGATGGTACTACTTCCATTACAACTATAATCTAGAAATATACATATAGGTCTTGAACAAGTCCATCAAAAAAGGGCCGAGTGATCACTTCCATCAAGTAATAGAATATTGTTTAATGAAACGGATATAATTGTAAACTCGGTGGATAGCTCATGTTACAGTATATGATTTTGCACGTGAGGATTTAGGGATATGACGTGACTTGTAGACTCATCTAATATGTGTATATAGCATCCCTTATATTACAAGTCTGAATCTAAGTGTATGAAAGCAATAACTTGATATCCATTGCTGATTTGAGCTTGTGAGTGGTATAGATTTACAGCACGAAAAAGGACTGGCACCTCACTTTTCTTTGGACATCCCACCAAACTTGTACTGTCCACTGTACACCACTTCTTAGATGATTGCTAAAAAATGATAAAGGAAAGAAAATAACAGGTACAAATTACTAGTAGAGCAATGCAATGTCGAAATGACGGTGGATAGGTCATGACAAAAGATGCTTGATATTTATCCTGGCAATCAGCTACCAGATTCCTCAGACAAGTCAAATATAATGTCTCATTGATTAATTTTATTTGGAAACACAATTACACAAAATTCTATATTGAAAAAGAAGTATTTGACAAATTTCGGGTGTTTCTTGGTGATACTGAAGCAATTAGTTTGTTGAACAGTCATCGAATTTCTAGGCATAAATTATAGGTTGTGAACCTTGACAGCAAGGAGCTATTTTGGTTAGAGAGGAAGTGCTAGTGGTAAATTATGTGGTTATTATAATTAATAGGCTGTTAATCAGTTTAAAATTTTCTTTCTACAGGTTTTAGGAGTCTCTATTTGAAGATTTGTCATAAAATTTTAAATTTGAGAAGAATTTCATTTATGGTCCTTTGCAATCGAGAAGAAATTAGAATTAATTAGTAGAATCCTAGGTGAGAGTTGTATATCGTATAATAGTTGGAGTCTTGGAGAAATCTTAGGTTGTTGAACAGGCTTTCTCCTTATTTCAATAATTATATTTTTGAAAATTTAGTGATGCTTTCTTTTTTATTTTCCATACATCTATAATTGTGATTCTCCTGTTTTCTTAATCTTCTTTTCCCTAATTTCCAATGTTAAAAAGGCTTATTCAGTTAATAAGGCGTTTTATCACCGTGAGGCATAGCGTAAGCCTCAAGGCGCTTTGAGGCTTAAGCCTCATGATAGATCAATAAAAGCATTCAAAAGAATATCAAAATATGCTCGTAATAAACCATAAACCCTCTTTAATATCCATAATAAAACTAGTTAGCAAAACTAGAAGCCTAATTTGCAAACAAACAGTAAATAGATCAAGAAAAGAAAATAATAAGTTCTCGAATTAGTAATAATGTAGCATAATTATAATCTATTACTGAAAGTGAAGACAACTGAAAAAGATCTCATATCATTACTACTAATATGATCTTTAAAGAAACATTAACATCATCGTTATCATCCCCATTGTAAGTAAGTTTTTTTCATTCTTCATCATTTATCTCCATTTGCAATGGTGTATTGTGCTTCCCTTTTTCCTGACATGTGGGTAAAAATATAAATAAATAGAAGAACAAATCAAAAAATTTATATTACAAGGAATTAACTCAAAAAGACTAAAGCCAATAGTTAGATGTTTGAAAAATTCAAGGCAAACGAGTGAACACCTAAGTTGGTTTGCAGCTCAGATTGAGGCTGTAAGCCTCATAAGTCAAGGTTTAAGCCTCAGTAAATCGAGGCATGTGCCTCACAAATGGCATTTAAGGTGTGCATTTTCAGGGTTTTATGATAGCGCCACGTGAGGCAGGATTCAAGGCTTAAGCCTCTCATAGTTTTGTACCAAGGCTGATTTCAGCACTCTAATCTAGTTTGATCATTCTAACAGAAATTATTTTCATTCCCAAAACTCTAATAACTTGAATCAGAACTATTCCAGGAAAAAACCCCCCACAATGCTGGAAAACTGATTCCTGAAAAATTCTCAATATATTCATGGAATACTGTAATAGCACCTGAATAGAAAGTGAGCAGCCTTTGATTTCGACCAGAAAACTCGTAATGCCAAAGTCTAACACTTTCAATCTTTTTTCGTTGACCCTGTAACCAGTTTGAAATATAATATAAAACCTGCCAACAATTCAAGATAAAAGTTATCTTGCATGGGTTGTTGTGAGGAGATTAAGAGGTTCAGTAAATTTCTGAGGGTGAAAGTTTGGAAAGTAGAAAGCCAATAACTCAATTATTATATTGGATAGGATAATGGAACTGATAAAGAGAGAGGTTACCAAAGAAAAAGGGATGTCTTAGATCTCTGATTTTCTAACTGGTTTCTATCTGGCATTAGACAGTCCTGGAAACAGATGCTCTACCATTATGATGAAAAAATAAATGAAGGAAAAAGTAAGTGATTTGGACGGGTTGAGGAGTGCCCTTAACTTGTTATACGAGCTTACATAGTAAATTAATAGACAAAAATTGTATTATGATGAGTCTTATAATAGATTGGGAGAAGCTACAGAGTGAGTTTTGTGTAAATCATTTTGGTCTTGCCGTAAACATGCAATTGGTAGTTGGTCATATGTCATTTTATGTATGGTGCCTATATTAACTTTCTAATTAGTTTTCTATATTTTACATACGCTCATGCTACAAGTTTTGGTTTGAGAAGTACAATCAGCTAGAATTATGTTCAATATATAGCCCATGTTTGGTGCACATTATTGCTCCAAGAATGCATTTTTTTGTTGATGTGATTGAGAATATGTGGTTGAAAAAGAAGGAAAAGTTATTGATGTGATGTAAAATATTTATTTTATTGAAGAATGTGATTGAAAATGAGTAGAAAATGAGAATGAAATAAATAATGTGGCTCAAACAGATCCATAGTGTGTAAAATGTCTACCTTAAGGATGGTTTTTACTTATACTCAGGGAGAAGTGATCTTGTTTTATCTCACATTATTCATAGAGTATACTAGTGTTTATTAAATAATGTACATTACTGTCCATTATTATTTTCTTTGCTTGGTCAATATTCAAATATGTTTTTTGGTTCGTAGTGCATTTGATGACAAAAATGGTATTGCTCAATGTAGTTTCTCAATGACATTGGTAATGGTTACTGCAGGACTAATTTTCACATACCTAGGCCTGTATCTAATGAATGGGCATGGACAGCCCGCCCTTCTCTATCTTGTTCCATGTACACTAGGTATGAATTTTGGACTTCCATTTGGACAATCTTTTCTGATAACGAATTTTGTTGAAGACTAAATTTAAATAAATAAATGTGTTCCCTCTCTATTAGTTTAAGCTTTTAGATGTGATGTTTCAATACAACATTAGATTAGGGAAAGTCGTTAGTTTGAGTATTTCCGCCACTATTTATGAAAATTGTTTACATGTCTAGAAACGAAAAATTATTAATTTGTCCTACACGTAAGGGGGCATGTTGAAAAAAATTCAAATAAAAAAATGTGTTCTCTAATAGCTCAACACAACATTAGAGTAGGGAAAGTCGTTAGTTTGAGTATTTCCGCCACTATTTATGAAAATTGTTTACATGTCAGGCTTGTTAGGCCATTGATAGAAACGAAAAATTATTAATTTGTCCTACACGTAGGGGGGCATGTTGAAAAAAATTCAAATAAAAAAATGTGTTCTCTAATAGCTCAAGCTTTTAGATGAGGTAGTTCAACTAATTCATAAATTTCTCTGTATTTTGAGTTTTAACCCTCATCTTCAACTGTAAATCTCAGGACTCTGTGTCATTTTGGGTTTGGTAAGACGTGAGCTTAAACAACTTTGGAGTTTTGGTGCTGAGTCACCAGAACTCAACCCAAATGCTGGACAGGCTTGACACACTCGCCTGGTTACTTTACATATGGGTTCAACAGATGAAGGGGCCATCAATCATAAACTTGTCTTACAATGGCGTTCTTCTTAGAGCTTTGTAGGTCAATTCAGGTAAATCCCGAACTTTTATGCAGCATTCATGTCTCTCTAAATGTGTGATTACTTACATTATATCTGCTCATGATATCTTCTCCTCTCATATGTATGCTTCGTTGGGGCTAAGTATTGTAACATTGACCAAGATCTCAATCGATTCTTTTCCTATCTCGCCACTTATTTTCTTTTAGAATAATGGAAAGGTAATGTGCTTTTTTTGTGGCATGCAAAATTATGGTGGGACTAACTTTTGACTTCTACATCATCATGTGGTTGGTTATGAAGCCCTTCATTTGGCTTAACATGTAACAATAACTCGTTACAAACTTCTTCAGAGCCTTTAGAAAGTCCTGGTACTATCTTCATTTCATTTATTTTGCTTTTTGAACTGATAATATGTTTAGGAAGGCATACAATTAGAATCATTTTAGTTCCGAGGTTGCCTGGTGCAGAATGAAAGTATGCAAGTGTTACCCATGTCCCCAGGCTCGAAAGATTGTTTTTTCCTAGTACCGTCAGCGTCTAGACATAGTTAAGAATGTTTGTACATAAGTACTTTGCTCAAGCAATGAATAATATCTTTAATGGTTTTCCTGTTGCAGACTGGTATAACTTTCCAAGGTTCATATTTTTGGCTTATGCAAATCCTGAAGTTTTGCTACAAATATTTTTAGTATGATGCAGTTTTGTGCTGAATCCAACAGTTCATTTCTACTGAAGTTTTCTTATTGCTCATCCTGCCCCCACCAGGTCCATAGTAACTTTTAAGTGTGTGTATTTTGTTTGACATTGTATAGTTTATACTCCACAGGTCCATTTAGGTAAAGGGGAATATACCATTATTGAGACAACAAGAGCACGTAGACAACAACAAATAAAAAATTAAGCCTTGTTCACACTAAATTTAGCCTATTATAATTTATTTATTTATTTTTTGTCGTTCTATACAATTTATTACTAAATCTAGCACCTACAGTTTTAGCAATCATAATCGATTATGTAAGTGGTCATGTAACTGACTGTAAAATATGTTTCCTAGACTCCAAGCTTCGAGCATGTTTGACTAAGTTTAAATGTAAGTTGCATTTATTATTAAGTGAATTTTAATTTATGAAATGTATTTGAAAGGATTACTTCGTTCTTATTTATAAGTAAAATAGTTGGGTGTGCATTTATGATAAGTAACTTATTTCAAATTGACAATAAAAGCCTATTTAATCTATGACATACTTCACTGTGACAAAATGTATAGTAATTCATTTAGATGAGTTATTGATGCAGTTGAGTTCTGAGAGGGCTTCCTCTTTCTCCACTTCCCAATAGTAGAATACAATTGGGATTTTCAATATTTGCACGTTCATTTTAATAATAACACTGTTTTTGATCCCATTAAGAAGTGTTGAATGAGACATTATGATGTCATTTTCTGAAGGTGATATGACATTTGAGTTTTGTGAATATAACTTGTTAAGAGATTCTTTATATAGTAGAAATTAGTAAGATATGGTTTTTCGGTGAACTAATTTAAAGATTTTTTGCTGTAATAGAGAAAGAGGAGGGATGATAGTTGTGTCGCTTTTTTTGTCACTTTATTGACTAATTTCAATATTTTAATTGGTGTTTTGTCACTTTTTGAATTTGTCACATTTTTGAAATTTTGTCACTTTTTTTAGTACTTGCATTTCTAAAAAATTTCTATCAATTTTTTGTGTTTGTCACTGTTTTTTTTTTTTTTTTTCTATCACTTTCTTAAAATTTCTGTCACTTTTGCTAGTGACAAACATCACTTTTCAACACTTTTTAATAAAAAAGTTACATTGTGTCACTTTTTAATAAAAATTGAATTAAAAGTGACATTTAACTTTAAAAGGTGATAAAAAAGTGACACTTAATTTTACAAAATATTTTTTATTTCCAAAATACTTTTCACGTGATTTTTCAAAACACTCCTAATTTAGAGGTATTTTTGTAAGTTTCCCCTATTCAAGTTTAGTTTAATGACTTATTTGATAAGTATGAAATGCCACATGTTTGACTAAGCTTAAAAGTAATTAAATTTTTTCTAATGTATTTTTTCATATATTACTTATTTATTTATACTTTTGAATTAAAAATTTATTTATTTCGACCATGAAGTAGATGTTATTATCAAAATAAGTAATATTTTCTATATTTGATTTTATTAGTTAAAAATATATTTATTAGAACTTTGTTATGAGTGTCAAAAAATATATTCTGACCCATTGGGGAGTATGTTTTTTAAGCTTAGCCAAACATAAACTTCATACTAGACTAAGCTGCCTACTTTTAATGGGCATTTCATAAGGGAAAATTTCATAACTAAGAGGTTAAGTTTCACCTATTTCAAATTTAAGAGATAAGGTTTAAAATTTCAAATTTCAGATTTTTTAAGATTTAAAATTTCAAATCTCAAAATTTTTAAAATTTTGTTTATAAATTAATTAATTAAACATAATTTTATTAAATAAATAAATTAATGTCACAATTCCATATAATCTGGTCACAAATTCTATATAATTGGCCACAAATCACAAATTTTACATGTCACAAATTATTTTACGGTTACAACTAAAAAAGTTTATAAGTCACAATTTTTTCACACAAATAAAAAACTGAAACGTCGCAAATTATTTTACGGTCACAATTCAAAAAATTTATATGTCACAATTTGTTCATCGGTCACAAATTAAAAAATTTAAAAGTCACAAATTATTTTACTGTCACAAATCAGAAATTTTATAGGGCACAAATTATTTTACGATCACAATTCAGAAATTTTATAAATCACAATCTGTTCATCTGTCACAAATAAAAAAATTGAAACGTCACACCTTATTCATCGATCACAAGTCACAACTTAACAGGCAGACACAAATTATCAAATTATCGGTCACATATTAACAATTTTTTAGGTCACAAATTATTTCTTGTTCACAATTTATATTTTTCATTGGTCACATATTATTTATCAGTCACAAATTAATGAATTTAATGTCACAAACGACCAAATATTTTGTGACCACCACCAATGTTTACGACACCACCTCACCGCTGCCTCAGCACCACCACCACCACCACTACCGTCACCGTCACCGTCACCGTCACGTCACCGCCAGAACCACTACCACCTTCTGACCAAAACATACCACAAATTTGCTTCGCTTACAGATCTCACAGACCACCACCACCACACATCGTCACCGCACCCAACCACTGGTCAACACCACTGCACAACCACCACCGCACATAGCACCCCAGCCACATAACCGCACCCAATCATTGAACATAGCACCATCGAACCTACCACCGCACTGCACCGCAAACCACCACTACACATCACCACCACACCCAACACTGCACCACAGTACATCACCACCGCACCGCACACCGCAACCACCAACCACACTGCATCTCAATCGCAAAATCATTGCCGCACCATCTGAACCCATCTTCACCTGAACTCATCGGATCTAACCAGAGCCACCGCTGCTATGTCGTGTTGTCGGAGATAACGCTATCACTCTCAAAGCTTTGAACACGAGGATGACGTCGTCAAACTCAAATTGTGCTACGTCGACGCCTTCAGATCAATGCCACTCTCAAATCAACGGGCGACGAATTGTGGTGGGTATGGTGGCGCTGTAGTGACTATGGGCAATGGGGTATGGCAGTGCAGCAACCATGGAGTTTTTAGGGGGAAGCATAGAGAGAGATGGAGACGAAGAGAGAACAGGGAGGAACGGTACAGAGAGAGAATAAGTTAGGAAATAATTAGAGTTTGAGAAGGGTATATATATAATATATCTGATTTTTGTATATAAAAAAAAAACTCCAAATCTGATTTTTGAAATTGAAACTTTAAAATGATGTTTTTGTGTAATTTCCACCATTTCATAATTAGCATAAAAGGTCAAGAGATTGTAGATTTGGTAGTTAAATATATCAATTAAAAAAATTAACTGGAAAGTTAATTAGTATATGAAGGAAAATATCAAGTTAATGATTTTTTATATTAAATTGGGTATGAAAATTTTGTTTCAGATTTTAAACACTTGATGCCAAAAAGGACATGCAGAATTGTTGGTGAAACTTTTTAGTGTAATAATACAATTTATTTAGAAATAAATAATATAATGTATTTAAACTGTACTTCATTGATTAATAAGTGAAAAATGAGAATATAAACTCTCAATCTAGCAATGAATTAACCAATGTACACTCCAATCCTCATGAAAGTTTCAGATTTTATCTTATTTACAAGACTATCTT
Organism: Fraxinus ornus; assembly: GCA_903798235.1. Lineage (NCBI taxonomy): Eukaryota > Viridiplantae > Streptophyta > Magnoliopsida > Lamiales > Oleaceae > Fraxinus > Fraxinus ornus. The sequence continues at coordinate 3,508 of CAIGRF010304404.1, read as the reverse complement.
TGTTCATTCTGCTTTACTAATTCTCTTTTACTTCATTATGAGAAATTTACATACCATGATATTTTCTTAGTAGAGAGCAACCTGTTACGCAAGAAATGTATAGGTCATAACTAAGTCGAGGCGCGACAAAAACATCCTCAACCAAACCACCGATATCATCGAGCAACCCAAAATCCGCAACTTTGTAAATGCTCTTGGTATTACAGAATAAAATTTTTAAAATTTCAAATTAATATGGTTTAATTCATATTCAGTTTTGATCATTTAATGTAATTTCAAAATTTATACAAATTCAGACTTGTAATTTAATATTTAAATGATATAAATTTTCACCATTGTTTTGAGACTTGAGATAGAACTTTGAAATGAATATATACATACCTTTCTCTATATATCTTATAGTTTTGACAACTTGATCATAAAGACTTATTTTCTCACTTTCCCTATGGTGGTACCCAATAAAGGAGAATTTTCTGTAAGACAAATAGATGGAGCCGTTAGTGTCGATAATATCCACATTGAGGGAAGGTTGCACGATTTTAAGACAACATGTTCTCCGACTCTAAGTGGCATGCTTTCTTAGTTCTTAATTTCTATTTTATTTGTTATTAACTTGTACTAATATTCATGTTGTGATTGTCTAATTTTACACATAAAAATCACGTTTACCCAATAAGCTAAAGTATTTACGGGTAAATAATTGGTGTTCAAAATGCAAAATCACATTATATTCGATTGTTAAACGTTTAGTTTAGTACACGATGATGCTAAAATTTAGTGTTAATATATACATTATTGAGGGTGTGTTCGGTAGAGATTAAAATCGGATTAAAATTGAAAAATTAACCGTTATTGTTAGACTTTTATTAGACGAGTGAGACTCAATAATGACTATATTTTCAATTTTAATCACTCCCAAACACGCTCTAATTAAAATTGAAAAATTTGCTGTTATTGTTGACTTTTATTAGACGAGTGGGACTCAATAACGGATATATTTTCAATTTTAATTGAATTTTAATCACTCACAAACACGCTCTGAAGTATAATGTGCATGTGTAGCCTAAAAGAAATACCTAGTTGTAAATGACTGGGAGATTTTTTTATTTTGGAAATCGTGGTTTTAAGATTACATTGTCATCATCAATCACAAATGACATAGCTCTTATCGAAAACGTTTAGGTCACGAACGTCACAAAATCCACCTTAAGAAGCCACATAAGAATCAATTTTCAGAGGTAGCAAAATCGAATATAATCTATACTCAAAATAAACAGTAATAATCATTCTGATCATGAGTAAGTAATGAATAAATTGATGTCACATTGAATATATTCTACACAATGAGCAAAAACATGAAATAAGCATATCTAAGTCTGTTGCATATAAATAAAAAAGATTAAAGTGAGGTTACAATCTAATTACATTTTAAACTCGAAATGAGCACAAAATACGTATGTTGGTCGCAATGAGCGATTAACATATTTGAGTTCAACGACTGAATATATTGTTCGCGATGAGGATACAAAATAAGTACAATAAAGTTTTGTTAAACATCCGACCTGACAATTTAATTAAGTTGGGTTATCATATGTACTTGGATCATGATCCATTAAGGTCGAACCTGTAAAGTCAGCTTGGAAGAACGACTGTTAAACCCACCAACCGTATGTTGTAGATTTATTCTCTAAACAATTCATTAATTAAGGGGGCCCATTTAAGGTCAGCTTTATAATTGTCTGATGAAGCCAACCTCAGTAACCAATGGGGATATGTCATTGGCGTACTTTCTCAGTTCAGTACTATTAGTTAATTTGACAAACAACTAATCAGGGTTAAAAGTCATTGGCACAAAGTCTCGACTTGGTATTGTTGAGTGACAAGACAAGAATGTGAATCTTTTTTACCTATAAAAGGAGTACTGTATCTTTAGAAAGGGAGGATAACACCTTCATATTTCAAATATCTCATTTGATGAAAATTCTTGTAATTTAAAAGTGATCATCAATAAAAATCCTTATTTACTTTTCAAAGTTGACTTTAATTTATTTAAAAACTTTTTTGACGTCAACAACTTTGTTGGTCACAAATAAAGAAATGAATAAGCAATGTGTTTTTCAGAATAGTGAATATTATTGAAATAACATTTTAAATCACTAGCTCGCTACAGTCGCTAATTGAAAACGGAGAAATCCCAATATATACTCAGCAGAATGTAGAAATCACAATCAAATACTCACAAATTGTTAATCCACATTCGATCTTTTCATCGTAAATTTACCAGCAGTAACAAATTAATTTTTTTCATAATAAATGTACCTCTACAAATTTCGACAAATAAAAATAGATTCAACAAAAATTGTTTCTACTACTTGAATCTGAATATCAAAATTCACCATATTCGTTGTCAAATCGGTGTTCGGTAAATTCCAGAATTGTGTCAAATCGGTGTTTGGTAAATCACCTATTGCAAAAACCCTAACCCCGTTTCAGCCATGATTAGCTTCTCAAAAGGTGAAGCATGTGTCACTCGTCTTCGAGCACCGACGATTGGGACAACAGTGGAAGGTGTATGCAGAGTCTTATCGAAAAATTCTCGAAATTCCGACAACTCAACTAGCGTCTAGCAGCAAAGGCTTGAGCTACGACGATGCATAAGGAGTCGAAGAGATGAAGTAGCTATGGCGTACGCCAACATAACAGAGGATTTGAGGGGTGCCTCTGAGAATCTAAGAGAGAAACTGGAAGAAGAAGGCGACGGGTTGAAGTTGGAGGGGGTGGTTGTGGATTTGAAGTGAAGTTTGCGGTGGCGGTAGTGGTAGTGGTGGGTTGTGGATCTGAGAAGGTGGCTGTGTTTTAGGTGGTGCTAGCAATGGTTGAGTATGGATGAGTTGGGGTGAAGTAACTAATAAATAATTTGTTACACGTTAAAATGTATGATTTGTGATTAAAATACATGAGGATGACCCCTTACATCGTGTCTTTATATAAATGACCTTGTGCGATTTTGTGACTAGTATGTTATCACTATTATAATTTGTGTTTTTGTAATCATGGCATGTTTAATTAAATTATAGGTTACTACTACTTATCATAGGTCACAAAAAATGTGACCATCAGATTTTTGAATTTTTTTCACAAACTTGTTACTTTTAAAAATGTATTTCAAAACTTTTGTAGTTACTAATCAACTTTGAATGTGCAACTATGAAATACTTTATAAGTGATGTAAAAATAATATTTGAATGTGCATGGATTTTAATTAATTTATAATTAATATCAAAGAATATATACGTGACAATGAATACTAAATTATTTATTTAATTTAAAATTAAGTAAAATTAGATGTTAATTAGCATGCATTGACATGAATAATGAAATGCATTCTTAAATGTGAAATTCTAATTAACTTTTAATTATAATTAATAACTATAACTATAAATGAAAATGAATATCTTCTATATATATAAAGTGCCTATGAAACGAAAATTCTTGTTTTAACGAAAAA
>CAIGRF010304346.1:82205-94208 GCA_903798235.1 Fraxinus ornus | reverse complement strand
AAGTCAAAAATGATTTTATTCGATAAAGATTTAAATAGGATTTAAATCTTTATCGAATAAAATCATTTTTGACTTAAATATTTAAAAATCAAAAATTAAAATAATATAAGTCTTTTAAAAAAATAAAAAGTTAATAAACTAAACTCAAATAAAAAGGGAAAAAATTAAAAAATCGTTCATAGGCGCACATTCAGTGGTCAACTTAGCAATTGATTGCTTAATTCTCACTTACTGTCAAATCAAAGTAATGTCATATGCTCACCTTGTAAAACATTGAATAGAAGTAAAAGTAAAGCCCTGGCAACGAGCCTTTAAAACACGTTTAACAAGTAATGTCATATCATATTTTGAATTATCAACTAGCAAGTTTGACATACACAAATGTGCGCATGGGGTGGATGGATTTGGGTTGGCCTAGGCTTTACCAACCCAACTTCATTTTCTATTTAAAGAATTTTTTATGTGAAAAAATTAGTCCAACATTGTTAAGGTCTGAGGTTCCATCTTAAAATGTCAACCTTATTAAGATGATTAATCCAAACTCGTATAAATCGATTTATGTTTTCATCTTTATTCGATGTGAGATTTTATCTTTTAACATGTCTCCACAAGATGGTGATTGGTTTTAGCAGATCAATCTTGAAATTCACGTGCTCAATTTTTTTTAGTTTTAATCGGATCGAATTGCTCGTTGAAGTTTAACGGACTCGGATACCATGTTAAGGTTTGAGGTTCCATTTTAAAAGATCAACTTTATTAAGAGAAGAAATTCAAGTTCTTATAAATTAATATATATTGTCATCTTTATTCGAGGTGAGATTTTATCTCTTAACAGACATATATATAATCTATAGAACCATGCTAGGGTACAAAAAATTTGACAAAAAGGTTGACAAAATGGTAGGGGGGCGACACGTGCCATTTTGTCAACTTTTTTGTCAAATTTTTTTGTACAAATAGTTTTTCCCTAATCTATAACACATTCAAATCCGTGTACATCGGGGGGGCGACAAGTGTCATTTTGTCAACCTTTTTGTCAAATTTTTTTTTACAAATAGCTTTTCCCTAATCTATAACACATTCAAATCCGTGTACATGTATACACGGAAACATGATACATGATAAGACCCCAAATATATGTAAAGAAGAGAAAAGTGGGACCTCTTTGGTTTTGGATAAACCTGATGGGCCCCCACTAATGGGTCCCAATGAGCAATGCTAAAATGACAATATATTGAAGAGTAAGTTGGATGTTTCTTTTGAGTTGTTCGCCACTTATCAGTCGTAGTACATGAACCAATTGGACTGTTTGGTTTCAATCATGGAGTTGTTCAATTTCTGTTTAACTTCGTCACGAGCAAATAAAAAAAAAAATTGCATCATCATCTAGACTATGCCGCCGACAGACGGGTCATGCTAGAGGAACATAACCCTTTACACAAGGGTGTCCATTGTGTATCCCTTTATGTTCATCTAGAACAATTCCCGACGGACACCACCAAATAATACATCCAACCTACAAATTGCAGCGATCAAGTTGTAAGAAAATTTCACTACTTTTAGTTTTGGATCTTCTAAATCGTTCATGAATGAGATTGAAGCTTTTTCTCTGATTTTGTGGGAAAACGATTCGTACTCTTCAAAAAAATGACTTTTAAGTATGTGTGTGTATACAGGATTGATCTCCTAAATATTGTTGCTTAGCTTATGTTAATTATCCAATGACATGGCACACTAATTTATGTAGTGGAAGATAATGGTGGATCCCGTAAAATGATTAAATTTATTAATAATTAATGTGCCGTGTTATTGGGTGTTTAACATAAGCTATGGTACTTATGAAATCAAAACTCTTATATTCTTAAAACATTTGTACTACCATTTAAACTCCATTAATGGAGATAGAAATAAAAAATTATTTGAAACTTCGGGTTGCTAAATTCCTTGGATATACAACAAGTCGAATATATGCCTTTTAGAGTTCTCTTCCTTAATAAATTTTAAAATAATATACGTCGAAATATAATATTAAGGGTGTGTTTGAGCCATATTACTTTGGAAGAATGTATTCTGAAATAGTAGATTGATGGAGAATGTGTAGTTGAAAAAGAAGGAAAAACTATTAATATAATAGAAAATATTATTTTATTGAAGAATGTATGGTTGAAATTGAGTAGAAGAATGTGAACGAAAATCTTAATGTGTACCAAACATGACATGATCTGTCTAGCCTCAAATATCTTTCTAAAATAATTATACAAGCTAGAAAGTAAGTAAAATAATCTATCATTGTTCTTGATTCTATAGTTTTAAAGCAACACTTTGTCCCTAATTTTATAGAATATGAGTCAAGTTACAAAGAATTGAATCCAACTGGCAAAGATTTTATTCTCGCAAATATCTCTATTTTTTTTAATAAATAATTCCCTTCCCGTCTCCAGTTTTAGTTACTTTTGCTAGTGGAAATGTGTCACTTGCAAATTCATTACTAATTTGCAAAAAGTCTAAAAGATTTGACGAACAACATGAAACGATACGTTTTAATTTAGAACTCATCAACTTGTATCCATCATAATAAAAAAATGGGTATTTGTATCAAACTTGAGATTTTAATAAGAATGATAACGACTGATTTTGATATTAACTAATTGAAGGTTATATCAGCGTCTATAATTGCTTCATCGCTTCTCGTCCATGTCGATACTTTTCAACCATACTCCTTTAGATGATTCAATCAGCATATCACTACATATTGAATCGAAATCCATATTGAACGCAGAGAGTTTGGCTTCTTATTTAAATAATTGTTAAGATGGTCTACTTTATCATCAACTTATCAAAATTATATAATTGAGTTATTCATTTTGTTGGTTTAGTATGCTATCAATTTTTTAAATTGGAATTTATCTTTTGGATTCCATGAGAAAAATTAAAATTATTATTTTTCTTATTTTTGAAATCAATTTAATTTAATTTTAATCAATAAATTTTGGCGAAAGACTCTTTTGATCCATAAGATATTGGAGAAATTGACAAATTTAGCACTAGAATGGAAAGGTTTACAGCTTCAATTATTGATTTTCTTCTAATGGAAATTACGCGGATGCCTACTTTTAAAAATTACATTTCAAAAATCAGATTCAAGGTTTGTTTATACAAAAATAAGATAATAATAAATTTTTTAAATATTAATAATAATCTTATAAAAATAATTTAATCCACACCACACCACACCACACCCCATCCAACCCAAACCCTAACCATGAATCATTTTTCATTTCTATTTTCTTTATCTATCCTCTTCGTCATCTCTCTTCTACTGTTGTCGAGAAATCCATCGTTGTCGCATAGTAGGTGATGACACACAACAACTTTACCATCGGAAGCCACAACAACTGCGTGTGATACTGTGCTCATCATGCGGCGCCTCACACATGACACACACACAGCTTGTAGTGGCGTCACAATTATGGACTGTAGTCTACTGTGGATTTGATAAGGCGATGGCAATGATTTAGTGGCAGCGATAGCGGCGGCAGTTGGTTTGGAGATTTTTTTGGTTGGTGTGGTGGTTGTGATGTGATGTGATGGAGATGTTAGTTGTGATTTTTGGTACATGAGGTGGTGCTGTTGCATCTGCTGGCCATGACATTGATGGTAAGATGATGGTGGCGTGCATGTGGTAGTGACGGTGGTGGCGGCGTTGGCATTGACATTGACACTAGTGGTAGTTTTGTAGTTAAAAATGGTGGTTGGGTGGTAGTAGTAGTTTTGAAGTTGAAAATGGTAGTTTGTTGGAAGTAGCGTCGGCAGTGGCGTAGCGACGATGGTGTTGCTGGGAGGTAGTGGGAAAGTGTTGGCAACAGTGCGACTGAAGGTAATGGTAAAATGGTGGTGAGAAGTGTTGGTGGTGGTCACAAATTACTTGGTTGATTGTGACTAATAAATAAGATGTGACCTAAGAATTTATTAATTTGTGACAAATAATTTGATAATTTTTTACCGTGTAATAAATTGTGATCTATAATTTTTTTGATTTGTAACCGATAAACAAATTGTGACCGATAAAACATTCGATCTGTAACCATGAAATAATTTTTAACCTATAAAAAAATTTCTACGTGACCGAAAAATAATTTATGAACAATTAATTACATAATTGTGACCTTAATATATTTAATTTATAAAATATTTTTAGTAATTATTTCATTTTGAAATGAGTGATGCTTAATTTCTTACCTTCGAAATTTTCTCTTTCTGCTATCCTCCTTTTCCTGATATTTCAGGTCTAAATTGGGCCCGAAAGGCCCATTACAGAGTCGAAATGAGGTTCTAATTCTTGACTTTTGATATTTATTGATTTAAAAATGTAGCAAAGAAAATTGTGGAAATTTGATTTTTTTTAAAATAAGACTTTTAGTATTTTTCATAAAAAATAATGAAATATGTGGTTGAAAAGTTAATAAAAGTTGTGACCTAAATGAGATTAAAATTCATTATTGAATTTGACTATTTTTCCTGTACCCTTCTTCATGCACAGACATAGCAAATGTCTCTTATCCTAAAGAAAAAAGCCACTTGTACAGCACTTAGAGGGTTATAAATTTACAGCCCTCTCTAATTAATGTGGGGTCCATTAATTCAATAATGGACCCACACTAATTAAAGAGAATTACAGCCCTCTAAGTGCTGTAAGTCCAGCAATGTTGTATCCTAAAACCATAAGCACCTCTAAGACTAAGAGCATGTCTCTCCATATTGGATTGAAGAAAAGAGAACACATTCGCAAATTATCGCACAATTTCATTTCTCATATTGCTCAAATCGTGCTGAATATGAATTTCGCACATCGTCCTTCGCTTCTTTAGTTTTGCTAATCGAGCTTACTTCTTTAGGTCATGGTACTTTTGTAACATGAACATGATGAGTTATCGAACCATGATAACTGCTCCATGTCACTTCGTACTTGCCTACTATTTTGGGTTGATGTCCGAGTCGGTTTTAAGACATTGGAACGGTGCTGGGCGTGGAATGGCCACAACTGCCTTTCTTCTTATAGCAGTTACTGTATTCAAACTTCTCCCGCTTCAAATTTGCCCACTTCAGTTTCATAATCCACCAAGAAAATTCTTTACTTCCCTTTATTGAATTCACAATCTTCAAGAAAATGGCAATCCAAATCCTGTTCTACAATTCATTACTCGTCATTTTCTTTACCATTTCTCTCACTCTTCAACTTACAAAATCAGGTACATAATTTCAACTGCCCATTCATATCCCACACACTTTTACATATTGGTATTAAAATATTGAGTTTATTAGGACGAAGGTTCATTTAACGTTCTTCTTCTTCTTTTCTTGTTGCAGATAGTGTACAAATGCCTAATTTTGCATTCAGTTGGTTGAATAACAATGACACATTCGTGGCTGGTGAAATTGCAACAATTAAAGTGATTGTTCTTGGGAATTATGATAGTGGAAAATACAAACTTCCATTTAATCCAAATATTACAGTGAATGATAAGATGGGCAACAGTTCTTTGATTTCTGGGGTGTCTTCAAGTTTTGATTTTGCAGATATTGGAAACTGGAGGATTTTATTTACTCCTATTATGGTTGGCTTGTTCAATGTGCTTATCATTGATGAACATTTTCATGTTTTGGATTCTTCACTGCATTTTCAAGTTACTCCAGGTTTGATTTTTTATTTTATCATAATTATTTGCTAGTTTTTTTTTTTTCTCCAGTAGATTTAACAAAGAACCGAATACATTTGGTGAAAAAGGATTCATGAAGGCGGCCCTAATTTACCATGAATAAGGCCTAGTTATTGTATTTTTTTCCTATTTGAATAAGATTGCCTTAATGTGTTCTTGGAAGATGAATTGGTCACTTGTGCCATAAACATATCAGAATGTGTTTCTAAAACTGTTAATTGCAGTTTGTCATTCCACAATGATGCTGTTTGCCTATTTTGTGATTGGTACCGTGCCATTAATTGGATTTTCCTCCACATATTTACTCAAAAGTCTTGTACATACTAACTTCTCGTTGTACAAGGATGTTTCTGATTGTTATTTCGCATTTTTTGGATGTGATGACAAAGTGATGCGATAATAGCATAGATATCTCCATGAATGCCAAACAATGTTAAGATAAACGATGAAAATGACCTTTCAAAGTGTATTTTGTGGTCTATTGAATAAAAGAGATGAATATATCGGGTTTTAGCAATATAGGTTTGTACATATAGTTTAATGATACGAACCTTTACCACGAGAAAATAGGAATAGCATTTCTAAGCCAGTTAGAGTAGCTAAGAAATACTCTTGTAGTTATGAAAACGCTTATTGTACTTCAATCTTGACCTTGTGTATTTCATCAGTAATGTCTATACTGTCATTGTGAAGGTCAAATGTATCCAGCAGCCGGAATTGTGTCGTGGAAGGATGGAGAGGACGAATTCATAGCCGGAACAAAAGCTGAAGTTTTGATACTTCCTAAAGATGCATTTGGGAACAATGTCACTTCTGCAAGTGAGGGACTACGTTTCTATAACTTCTCGTTGTCTGCATTTCGCTCAAATGGTTCCAATGCAAGTTTGCTCAACGTGACCAATAGAGGTTGGAATCAGTATGGCTACCTTAGCATTGAGTTTATTGCAGCCACTGCCGGAAGCCTCTTACTTCATGTAGAAGTCGACAACCAAACATTTCAGCTCTCTCCATTACCATTCAAGGTTTATCCAGGTGATTCATGTGAGCACAAAACCAAATTCAGAATTTTTGTTAGTGATTCCATTCTATTGAGCTCATTTCTGCTTTGCGGGGTTTTTGTTAACATGTATTTATTCTGTGCAAAGAATTAATATGATGAGCTTTTTTTATCCTTCCCAGTGAAACAATTCCATAATCTTCCTTTACAGGAGAACTGGATGTCTCCACTTGTATTGCTCAATGGGATATTGAAACAAAGTCCTTCCAATTATTTTCTATGATGGAAGCTTTCATACACCAGCATGATCAATATGGAAATCTGGTTTTGGGTTTTTATGCATTTGATATTGAAGTTATTGAGAAAGGGACGAACTTATCCATGCCAGTGGCGGATCTGCGCTTCAAAGATGTTGGGCAAGGAATACAATCTTTTTCTTTCAGCCTAGAGGAACCGGGAAACTTTATGCTCATGATATCCAATAAGGAGAAGAATACTTTAATTTCCAATATGCCATATGATTTTACTGTTTATATAGGTGCTCTTGTCTACTCTTCAATTTTCCATTTTCTGTCACTTGTGGAGGATACATGTTTAAATAATCATAATAAAATGCATTCAAACAGCTTAAATGCTAAAAGTTGTTTATCTTAAGGCAGAGTCAGAATTATTAGCCAAGAATCAAAGGCCACTTTTAGTCTTATTTATATTTCACGTTATATGTTTAAAATCTTTTATCTTTTGCATTATTTTAAATAGGTTATTGCGACGGAATGAACAGCATTGTCAATGGATCTGGTCTAAATAATTCTGTAGCTGGCTGTGCTGCGAAGTTTTCTGTGTTTCTTAAAGATGCCTATCTATATCCTGCTCCTGTTGAGTTAGAAAGGCTTCAAGTACAAATTGTGCATGAATTTGATTCCCAAATTATACAGCCAAGTATACGTATAAGGGAGACTGTCAACGGTAAAAAGAGTGATTATCCATTCTTGGTTTAAAAAAATTATCATCTGTTATTTATAAGTGGGAGGGTGTATCTGTCCTACAGGTAGTTTATATGCTGGTAGACTGAATGATATCAATCGTATGCAAATTGATTCTGATCCAATATTCAGCACAAAGAACAATGTAAGTATACTTATACATTCCTTATATATATATATTATGTGCTGCAGGATACAGTGCTACTGATAATATTGGGTTTCTGGATGCAGTCTGCTGGAAACTGGAATCAGAAAGCTAGTGCCTTCGATGTCATTTATGTACCCGAGAAGAGTGGTCTATATGAAATTCGTGTATTTTGTGGAAACATTCCATTGAATGGTGGACATACAATCAGAAAGGAAGTAAGTCCAGGTAAAAGTCCTTGGCATGTTAAATATTATGTATCCCACTGCTATTGTCATGTTTGGTAGGGTGGACTAAAGATTCTTGATAGGTTCATTGATCGACTGCAGGCAAGGTTAATTTATCGCTCTCTGGGGTTGTGAAATTTGCACCAAAAGTGTCAAAGCTGATTAAAAATGATATAGTTGTACGACTCATGGATTCATATCATAATCCTGTCCTGTTACAACAATCAAAGTTGAAATTAGAGATTGCTTCAATTAACAGATCTGCTTCTTCCACGTGGACATTTCTTGATAACAATGATGGATCTTATACTGGTAGCTACCTGGCAAATGATGTTGGCACGTATGAGTTATGCACTTCATACGATGGTAACCGTTTCATCCCGTGTCCCTTTGGGGTGAATGTGTATATTGGTAAGTTCTGAGCTTTGAATGCACGTGCATGTGTAATAATTGATTCGTGTCTGTACTATAAAAATCTGAACTCAGTTTTCTCACTCAGCACCACATTTATATTGCTAATACTAAATGACATCCAATCTGTTTTAGGTGAATATTTTCCTAAACTCTACAATGATACAGTTTCTGTATGGGAGGATGAGTCAGTTGCTTTTAACGTTCTAGAAAATGATTACTTTGCTGGTGGAAATGCAAGTATTGTGGAATATTCAAAGGTAAGCAATATGCAAAATATAAGGGATCGAGCCAGTGTTGAAGAAAATATAAGGGGATTAACTTATACCTTCGAGTTCCTCTTTTGTAAATAATAGAAATTGTAACTAAATTTATGAGTTCATAATAAATCCTTCTTTCCTATTCTGTCAGCTAGAATAACTATCTTTGATGTTGAGATTTTGCCTTGTATATATGCTAATGGAATAAATAGAATGCCATTTCTTGGAAACCAGTTACACGCTAATTTATTTAAAAGCTTAATTTAGTACTATCACACGAGCATGTAGGATTTCAGATTTCAGTTAAATGTGCTGCTTTCAAAGTTCGAGTGAAAAGTTTTCTTCTGGAGCCTTAATTGATATACCACATCTTGGCAGCCCACTCATGGTTCACTTCTACAGTATGGACATCTCTTTAGATATACTCCACGTAAAGGATTTTACGGAAATGATTGTTTCTTGTATACAATAGCTGATATAAATGGAAATGTTGCTTCGGGTGCTGTAAATTTATTTGTTCTCTGCATACCACCTCGGTTTGTTTCCATTCCAAGTCAATTGCAAGCTACAGAAGATGTAGTCAATCCCAAGTTCGGGTAAGATGCTATTTGTACTCTTATGTTATTCTATAAAACTAAAAAATATACGAGCGGGAGTATATCCAAATGCTATTGATTTTTTGGTCTCTATGCAGTGGTTTCTTGGGATTTGCAATTGTTTACTCGGATCTGGAAGAAAATATCACCGTTACTTTCAGTTCACTGTCTGGAGAACTTCTGCTTTCTCCTATGCCGATGCAATTTTGGCATCCAAGATGGAATGAATTTTCTATCAGCAAAGACATTGGAATGGATAAAGAAATAACTATAGTAGGCTGTGTTGATGTGATCAACTTTGCTCTTCAGTCAATCCAATACTTCGGGTACAATTAACTGAACTCATCGTTTTCCTATTCGAATGGCATGGTATATATACAAGTGTGTTTGTGAAAGTTCATAACTTCATATATCTATGTGGGCTTACAAAATACCTTCTTTTGACTATAAAGCTTGTTTCCAACTTGTTATATTTGCTTGTCTATGGATTAGAAAGGAGAACTTCTATGGTGCTGATACACTCCGAATTTCTACAATCAACAAAAATGGAAAGAATGATTTAAATGTTCCGGTTTATGTGCAACCAATCAACGATCCACCTTTTATTAATATTCCCTCATTCGTTATCCTGGATGAAAAGAATGATGAGGCACCTATCTTTGGTAGACAGAGAGAGAAATTTGACTTCATCGGAGATCCAGACCTTCTGAATTTTCCTGGTATGTTTAAGAATAGATAGAGTAGAAAAATTCGAAAATAATATACGAAGGCCAGATGAATTTGACGTAAAATACATGCATAAATGCTTGTTGAACTTTGAGTATAGATATAGTACCTGATACTCAAGTGATCTTTAGGCAACTGGTCTCGCTTTTTGGTCGTTTTCTCCTTGGAAGTGAGCTCTGGACTTTTGTCAACGAACCTTCCAGCAGATCTCATTAGTTCAACCGAATTGAAGTTGAAGACAAGCTATCAGTGGCAACCTCTTCAAACATTTGTTACCATCTCGAAGCACTTTTTGGTTAAAGCAAAAGGTATCCGAATCCGAGGTACAATCAATGACTGCAACAGTATTATGGAACAACTGTTATACCATGTGAGTTTACTAGCACTCTTCATTGTCTTGCATAAAGAAATATACTTAATAATATAATTTACTTTTGCAACCATAACATGGCTATCGATCTAACTTGTTCTTCGGATGAAACAACTCGCTCATACATGTTATAGTGTTATATGATAGAATTAACATTTTTCCTCAACAGGATGGTGAACATAACGCTGTCTTAACAGTCACAGTAAACGATATGGGAAACTACGGATGCTACCCAAACTGTACAGCGATGATGTCAATGCCTCTTCTTGCCGAGTCTACAATAAGTCTTATAAGACGAAGACCAATTAGTCCATTGGCAGCTCATTGTAAGATACAAGGATCACTACTCTTTAAATTTTGTTGAAGATATGGAAAGAATAATCCCTATGGATTCATAGGGATTATTCGTTCCATATCTTCAACAGATTTCAAGTGTTTGTGGAACTTTTTGAGCATTTACATGTTATTGGTTTTGATGCATATACTTTTGCAATTTTGTTTGCTAAGTATTAATACAAGAATTAATGTTAGCTTTGTTTTGTGGTACAGTTTTAGGATCAGCAATTGTGGTTGAATCGATTGTGATATTTTCTCTTGGTGTGCTACTTCTGTACTTCATGTGCAAATGTGCACTTGTTCTCATTCATGAAAAGCGGAGGCAGAATGCCCCAGATATTGAGCTCTCCAAGGTCCAGAGTTCATCTAAACGAACTGTAAGTTGGCTTAGATATTTCATTTTTTTTATGGTTTTCAGCCATGTGTGGACTTGCCTGAGAATGTGAAACGGATCACAGATGTTTGTTCGGTTTAGCTGCCAGAAATCGAACATCTATGAGAAGTACTCGTTTCAATAACTTGGGAACTACTAATCCATGCAAGTAATCGTGCAGTTGAAGAATTACCCTAATACTGAGAGAGGAATAATAGAAATTTTATTTCAACTATTCCTACAAGTTTTATAGATGTATAGATGGTACAGGAAAAACGGAAAAAAGAGGAAAATAAATTGAAAGCTGGGAAAACATCAATGTCATGACTACTGAAATCGGGAGTATCAGCATGTAAAGTTGGACGGTAACAACCTCATCTATAAATTTCAGGTCACTCCAATGGTCTTGAAGTCGAAAATCTGACCATGTCGTGCAGAGTTCCTCTCAAACTTCCATTGATCAGCATCAAGAATCTCCTCCTGATGTGATGCCAATTGTCTCTGAAAAGAGTTGACGATTTTGAACCTTTAAGTTTCATAGAGATTATATAGAAAGTTTGTACGGTAACCTTTTAGCAAAAAATGATGTTATTATGGCATAATGATGCTTTTGTGTAGTGCTTTCTGGTGTCAACCCCCCTGAACCAACCATTGAAAATGACCAAGGCATTCTTCCACCATCGTTTGATCTTCTTCGTGATCTTTGAATTCTCCCTCTTCTGTTTTTTACCTTCTTCCAATACATTTGTTTCAAAATATACACAAGCAAACACGGGGTACTTACAAAAATACCCTTAAAATTATGGATGTTTTGAAAAATCATGTGAAAGATTTTTAAGAAGTAAAAAATACTGTGTAAAAT
>CAIGRF010304346.1:49449-76964 GCA_903798235.1 Fraxinus ornus | reverse complement strand
TGTAGATCGAGATTTTGAGTTCAGGCTTCTTTGAGGTGGCAAACAGCAAGGACTTCCCCCGTGAGCCGATCAAGATCAGACTTGCTAAGATGAAAACTAGCGGTGATGGTTTGTGTGTTTCTGATGAGCCTCAGAAAGGAGTTTAGAAAGGAATTATAAAACATTGGCAGTAATGGGACGTAATTAATACTTCATTAGAATGATTAATTACAGTTTAAGGGTATTATTCAAAACATTTTAAAAGAACCGCAAAGGGCCTAATTTCCCCAGTTTTTTTTAGGCTTAGTCCATGGAGCAGAGGTTTGGGCCAATAGGCCCAAGCTGGAGCTCTCGTGGACAAGCCTCCTGGGGGGTTCGGGGGTAGCGACCTTGGGGAAATTTTTTACCCGTTTTGTAGCCCATTATGAATCATGTGCGCAGGATATAGAAAACACATTTTTGGTGATTATGGTTCCTATTTTAGAGATAAAAAATTGTACGGCCGCACTTTGTATTTTCCCTGATAATAGTGAAATTCATGCAACTCCGTGGACGTAGGCAAGATTGCCGAACCACGTAAATATTGTCTTGTGCGTGAGATTAATTTTTTTTTTTCTTTTGACGTGTGCTTTCTCTATTTTTGTTTCTCACAGTTTGAGAATTTCAAGTTGATTCCCTACACAAATAGGTTACTTGTACAACCTTACAAATGGTCATGTAATTCAATAAACCACGTGAGATGAGTTCATAAAATGTTTTACTATTACCTGCACAAACTAATGAAGGTGGAATTCCAAAACTTGGTAATTTTAATGTATTCTTGACCCAACTCCTAGGATTCGTTTAACTTTCATGCTAGACCACACTCAATGGAGCCATCAGAGAGTGGTCAGGGAGGTGGGGGTGGGGTTATAAATGGAGTTTTTAAGTGGGGCTCGTGGAGCGAAGACAATGGGCGTTGGCGTTTGTTAAACCTAGTAAATGCGATCACATCTTTTTGTTGGATTCTTGAATCTACTCGTTTGTTTTCATGCGCTTAATAAATGTTCAAATGATGTTAAGATTAATTTATATATTTTTTAAAATAGATAAAATAAAGAATAATAATGTATGTTAATATGTCCCTGATAGGTACATATTAAAATTTTCATTTTCAACCACATATTCTTCAATAAAATAATATTTGTCATCACATCAATAACTTTTCATTCTTTTTCAACCACAAATTCTACATCAATCTACTATTTCCAGAATACATTTTTCCAAAATAATGTGGCTCAAACACAGAAGTAACACCGAGTTAAGCTAAATTAAGAAAATCAATACTTGTATGGTTGAGATGTGATTTGGATTGCATGGACTTGAAGAATGTGACGTTGATAGAATTAAATAAAAGATGGAATACAAAAATTAGCTTGTCTTGTAGTTGCTAATAATATTGTTCAAGTAGATATTTTCATGAACTAAATGGGACGAAAAAAAAATATATATTTATTAGGAACAATATTTAGTTTGTTGTTTTGTTTTTTTATTACATTGCGATGGATTATATTATTTTTAAGTTTTAACATGCAATAGTTTCATTCTCGTAACTCATAACCTTTTTCCATTTAATATCATCGGTTGGTAATAACTTTGGTGGATGTAACTCATCATATATTTCCATTTATCATTATCAGTTGGACTCTCGATTGATATAACTTGTCACATAATTCCATTTAATATCATCAGCCGGTAAGATGTGTCACTCTCAATTAGTATAACTTGTCATTTATTTCCAGTTACTATCATCATTTGGAAATACCAGTGTTCTAAAAAACGTAAAGCGTGGTTAGGTGTGGAGGTCAAGTTTCAAGCTTTAGGAGCCTAAACAAAGTTTAAGCGTAAAAAAACGTTTTTTTTATTTACAATTTTTAATCATTGTAAAAAAATTCAACAATTCAAATAATGCATACCAAATATCTAAAATTATAAAATACTGCATTTACTTAATAATTCCTTCANTCGTGTACAGCGCGCTTAGGCGGGAAAAATTGGACCTCCAAGGGGAAAATGCGCCTAGCCGCCTAGGCGCGCTTAAGCACGTTTAGTCGCACATTAAGCAGTCAACGTTGTCCGTTGATCACTTAATTACCGCTTAGCCTTAAAGCGAGGCGTTTTCATCCCGCTTCGCGTCGACGCGCTTTTTAGAATAGAGGGAAATACTAATACCTCACTTTGTATATGACAATGTTATAAAAGGCGTAATGCGTGACGATGCGTGGAGGTCAAGTTATGGAATATGCGAGTTTAGGCGAGGCATATGCATAAAAAAAACGTAAAAATGCATTTTTTTTATTTTAAATATTATTTTAATTTTTAATCAATTTTTAATCATTTAATAATAAAAAATAATACTTACTAAACCTTTAAAATAGATTTGTAGGAATTTTATACATTTTTTCAAAGTTTTCAAAAAAAAGATAAGTTTCAAATTAAGTCCCCGTTTGACCCACATTATTTTTTTCATTCTTTATCAGACTTCAATTCAATATCTTCTTCTTCATTTAATACTTCCTCCCTGATACAAAATCCTCTTCGTCGAGCTCCCTTATTTCATTTTGAACATTTTTAGTACCTCTCGAAGGTTGTAAGATATCATTTTCTAACTGTTGAGATGTTGTAGATTGGAGGAAATAAACTTTTGGGTTCGAGTGGTTGTTTTAAATTAGGGTAAACTGAAGAAATTAGTATTCAATAATTTTTAGTTTTCAAAAAATTGTAAAAAAAAAAATTTAAAAATAACTGGGCGCGCATAATTGCGCCTAAGTGCGCATTAGCAGTCAACGAACTAAATAAGACGTCAGGCCACTTGGCTTGGCGTTCTGGCCTTACATCACGCCAAGGCGCGCCTAGATTGCCACTTAGGCGTGCATTTTAGAATACTGGTATATGGTGAAATCATAACCCATTTTCATTTATCGTCCGTTTCATTCCCTTTACTTTATTTAACTTAATTTATTTTTAATACTCATTTTCAACCACACACTTACACAATAAAATATTTTATACGTAAATCTAAAATTTTTCCTACTTTTTAACCACAAAATGCATGCCATTGTTGTTAAACTACTCAAGGAGCAATCAATAATCATTAGCGTTGGTTCTTTATATCTTTTATCGTTTGTATATTAATTAAACTCGGGTATGTTCGGAATACTTGTAAATAATTTTTTATCTATACAAATTTTCATTTACATATTTAAAAAAAAAAAAAAAATCACACTTGCAATATTCGTGCAGTACAGCACGCATCAAATCACCTCATTTAAATTGTCAATATTAATATAGAAGAACAATTATCTTCATTTTTGTAACATCTTCATTCTTCAACATGTTTACACACAGGTTGGAAAAAAATTTCAATCAAGACTTTACACGTAAAATTTTCATAAATTAGCAGAGCATGATCCACGACATCAATATGCAATACTAGGGACGGATCCTCCATTGGGGCCAGGAGTATAAGGGGTGCTCGAACCTGGTCAACTTGGACATAATCCGCGGTTTACCTCCGCCAATTATTGAGNCGAACCTGGTCAATTTGGGCATAACCCGTGGTTTACCTCCGTCAATTATTGAGGGGTCGGTGGCTGGTGGTCCAGGAAATTAGTCTGGCTAAGTCGGGATACCTGGGTACCAAAAAAAAAAAAAATACTAGGGACGAATCCAGAATTTTCGTAGTGGGGTCAAAATTTAAATGCAATTTTTTAAAAAACAACGTATCATTAATGAAAATAAATATCCGTCTTGATACTATGAAAACATCGTATAATTATATCATTGTCAAATAGATTTTGCTACTTGTATAGTTATATTTACCATCTCGTTGGCAAATGATGAGTTGGCCATGAGTAAATTAAATTGAATGTAGAAAGTAAATGAATTGAAATAGAATTCAAATTTAATTCGAAAGTAATTCAAATTACATTTAACCTGTAATGATCCTAAAATTTTTTATGTCATATTTCATGTAAAATTTCTAATAAAATTATGTAAATTGTATCGAGAAATTTATCGTACAAAATAATAAATGTTAATGAAATAATTGAAATTTTTTAAAGAATAGACAAGTTGGACGCATCTTTTTGAGACGTACGTTTGACGTATGTTTAATTATTTTCGATATCCATTTGAACCATTCGATGTGATTATGTATAGTTCTCGAAACAAGCTTGTAGATGACGTATGTGATTTGTGGATTCGGCTACCGTACGATTGTCGAATTTTTTTTAAAGTTAGCAAATTATCGAAATTCTCGAAATGTTAATTTGGAACGGCCTGCTTGGATGCACCGTAGCTTTTGCTACGGTTAGCCATTTCGCACGTTATTAATGAGTAAAAACTAAATCATGAACAATTGAAAATGATATTAAGAATATAATGTTTCGAATTTATTTGACATTCGGTAATGAGTACATCAAAGTAGGCCATAAAAGGGTAATCACAATATATAAATTTGAGAAAATCTGTATCTTGTTGTAAAGGGCTAAAAACAACTACAGATTTGTTGGAGAAAAAAAAATTCAAAAAACTGTGTAGGGTCATGTGGGGAGGGGAATAGACCATGGAAGCATTTCATTGCTATTAAATCACTTTCAATAGTTAACATTACTAGGCAAACATATGTTTAAACTTCAATTGGGCCACTCACATACCCTGACCTTGATTGGGCTAACTCACAAGTCACAGCACACTTTCTATATCTCCTCCGTCTACAAGGTGAACAGCTTAGCTTACAGCAGAGTGTGTTCGCCACCACACTAGCTGGCTGGTGCATTGGCCTTACTGTAATAAGTCCGGCAACGACCCAATTGCAAGAGCAGAGCTCTACCAATTGAGTTATATCCCCCAAGCCAAGTGGGGCATACGTGAAGTAGTCAAATCCTTCATCTATTTTTTCCCGGCACAGTTAGGCTATCCTGAACTTGAACCAAATGAACATAAAACTTTTGTCAAATACAAAATGTTTCAAGTAATGAAAAGTTTGAGGATAAGAATGATATGAAAAAATGTTAGAGATATAAGTACTATATGAGTAAAAATTAAGAACTTTAAGTATTAGGGCTATAAGCAAAAATCGTCAAACCGGAANAAGCATGCATGGCACGAGAACCTTAGCAATACCTGTTAGGATCGAAACAAGAAGTAGTTTCTTTTCTCTAAGTCGCTATGCGAAAACGGTTTTCTGTCTAAACCTAAAACTTAATTGGGCCAGTCCATAAACCCCAAAATTTTAAGCCCTTTTTTGACACAAAATTATCTATTCCATTTGGGTCAAAGTTAATATCACCATTTGACATCACTTTCTCCAAATCCAAATGAAACTTGACCACTTTTTACACGCAAACACGCAGTAGCACACGGATAAAGACCCAACTTAAAAAAATCAAATCATAAACTTCCAAGTCGAACCAGTAAATACTGCACTGACTATTTCATTTCATTTCATACTTAATATCCCCAACAGCCCCACCTACTCCATTCACCTTATCACCTAAAACACCCAATTTCTCAGCCCCATTTGCGTCATTTCAGTAACCCCGCGTCAAACTTGAATTCTTTTATTTCATCATCTCTCAGACTCTCACCAGAAACGAAACCCTCAGGAAACTTCCCTAGTTCCACTATTCCTCATATATAAATTTTATCCATTTTCTTGCTCATTCTTGAAAACCCATTTCAATTTGCTGAAAATCTTCTAAATCTATATTCTGGGGTTTGTGAAGTTTGGGTTGAAATGAGTAATAATATCAATCCTGGTATGCAGACTGAAGCTTCGCCGGAAAAAGACTATGCTTTGAGGGGCAAAATCATGCTGACTGCCATAGTTATACTGTTTGCGGTGGTGATTTTCATGGCGATTCTTCATCTTTATGCCAGATGGTACTTGCTTCGCTTGCGTCGCCGTCAACGGCGCCGCCAGCGCCAGCGCCGCCGCACTCATATTGTTTTCTATGTTGACAACCACCAACCTAACTCCGCCGCCGATCATGGGCTGGTTGCGGAAGTTTTGAATTCATTACCGATGTTTGCTTACTCCTCCATGACTCACCCGGAGGGGCTAGAATGCGCCGTGTGCTTATCGGAGTTTGAGGAGAACGAGACTGGCCGGTTTTTACCCAAATGTAAACATTCTTTTCATACAGAGTGCATTGATATGTGGTTCCGTTCACATTCTACGTGCCCACTCTGCCGGTCACCGGTGGAACCGGTCGCCGAACCTGAGAAAGACCGAGCCAAAATTGCCATCAACGTAAATGAACCGGGTTCAAGCTCCGGTAACAATACGATGTCGTTGGGGGATCGGAGGAAGGGGTTGGACCTGGTAAAAATAGAGGTACCAAGAAGAACCGAGTTCGATGAGGAGTTACCACTGAGTTCACCCGGATTCAGGTCTCCGGGAACTCGGTTGTTGTCCATTAAAAGATTCCTCAGCATGAACAGAAAATCTCCCATGGGGACGCCGTGCGGGGCCGGGACGAGCTCTGGGCCGCTGGGAGCCACCGAGATGGACTTGGAAAGTGGGAGGGATGAGTTGACGACTCAGGAGTCAACTCGAACACATACTCCAAGGTAGTTAGCGAGTCGGCGCAACCAAGATAAAGAGTAACGTGTCGTTGGAATGAAACGACGTCAAATTTCGAGGAAAACGACATTAGACGAATATTAGAATTTTCGTGGTTCTAGGATTGTATATTAGGATTATTCTATGTGTATTAACCCATTTACCCGGCACCCCTCCAATAGGGGGGCGCCACTTGTTGATGTAGTAACATATGTAGTAAATGGGTTAGTGCCTCTAGCATCTCCCTTTTATATTATTCCCACCTCAACGCCGTCGTTTGTTGACTTCAAATTCGTATACATTTTATTTTATTCTTTTATTACAATTTCTCCCCACAGTTTTATCATATCTCAATTTATATATTGATATTGATTAATGATAAATAAAACATCCTCAACCACGAAGTCTTATTCTAAATAAATTTAGGATCGATTAATGAATAATTGGTGTAGAAGCATAGAGCTCGAAAACAACTATGAATAACAAATTTAGTTTTGAGAATCATCTTTTATCGTGCTTAAAAGTAGTTAAAGAAGTATGTTACATTCTATATTCTTCTTTGTAAACTAGTGAGAAAAACGTGCGTTGCACGTTAGTGATTATTGTCTACAAAATAGAAATGATTATATTTTAGAATGTTTGATGGTAAATTAATTATTCATTCACAGCGAAGGGAAAAAAAATTCTAATTTATTATTCCAAATGCTTAAAAAAGTAAGGAAAAAAAAAAGTTCGCGAGATGGAANAATTGAAAATGATATTAAGAATATAATGTTTCGAATTTATTTGACATTCGGTAATGAGTACATCAAAGTAGGCCATAAAAGGGTAATCACAATATATAAATTTGAGAAAATCTGTATCTTGTTGTAAAGGGCTAAAAACAACTATAGATTTGTTGGAGAAAAAAAAATTCAAAAAACTGTGTAGGGTCATGTGGGGAGGGGAATAGACCATGGAAGCATTTCATTGCTATTAAATCACTTTCAATAGTTAACATTACTAGGCAAACATATGTTTAAACTTCAATTGGGCCACTCACATACCCTGACCTTGATTGGGCTAACTCACAAGTCACAGCACACTTTCTATATCTCCTCCGTCTACAAGGTGAACAGCTTAGCTTACAGCAGAGTGTGTTCGCCACCACACTAGCTGGCTGGTGCATTGGCCTTACTGTAATAAGTCCGGCAACGACCCAATTGCAAGAGCAGAGCTCTACCAACTGAGCTATATCCCCCCGAGCCACACATTCAAGGAAGTAAGCTAGTTCAGAAAGCCCATCTTCCTTCCTCTAGGAGAATGCTGCGAAAGGGGACGAAGCATGCATGGCACGAGAACCTTAGCAATACCTGTTAGGATCGAAACAAGAAGTAGTTTCTTTTCTCTAAGTCGCTATGCGAAAACGGTTTTCTGTCTAAACCTAAAACTTAATTGGGCCAGTCCATAAACCCCAAAATTTTAAGCCCTTTTTTGACACAAAATTATCTATTCCATTTGGGTCAAAGTTAATATCACCATTTGACATCACTTTCTCCAAATCCAAATGAAACTTGACCACTTTTTACACGCAAACACGCAGTAGCACACGGATAAAGACCCAACTTAAAAAAATCAAATCATAAACTTCCAAGTCGAACCAGTAAATACTGCACTGACTATTTCATTTCATTTCATACTTAATATCCCCAACAGCCCCACCTACTCCATTCACCTTATCACCTAAAACACCCAATTTCTCAGCCCCATTTGCGTCATTTCAGTAACCCCGCGTCAAACTTGAATTCTTTTATTTCATCATCTCTCAGACTCTCACCAGAAACGAAACCCTCAGGAAACTTCCCTAGTTCCACTATTCCTCATATATAAATTTTATCCATTTTCTTGCTCATTCTTGAAAACCCATTTCAATTTGCTGAAAATCTTCTAAATCTATATTCTGGGGTTTGTGAAGTTTGGGTTGAAATGAGTAATAATATCAATCCTGGTATGCAGACTGAAGCTTCGCCGGAAAAAGACTATGCTTTGAGGGGCAAAATCATGCTGACTGCCATAGTTATACTGTTTGCGGTGGTGATTTTCATGGCGATTCTTCATCTTTATGCCAGATGGTACTTGCTTCGCTTGCGTCGCCGTCAACGGCGCCGCCAGCGCCAGCGCCGCCGCACTCATATTGTTTTCTATGTTGACAACCACCAACCTAACTCCGCCGCCGATCATGGGCTGGTTGCGGAAGTTTTGAATTCATTACCGATGTTTGCTTACTCCTCCATGACTCACCCGGAGGGGCTAGAATGCGCCGTGTGCTTATCGGAGTTTGAGGAGAACGAGACTGGCCGGTTTTTACCCAAATGTAAACATTCTTTTCATACAGAGTGCATTGATATGTGGTTCCGTTCACATTCTACGTGCCCACTCTGCCGGTCACCGGTGGAACCGGTCGCCGAACCTGAGAAAGACCGAGCCAAAATTGCCATCAACGTAAATGAACCGGGTTCAAGCTCCGGTAACAATACGATGTCGTTGGGGGATCGGAGGAAGGGGTTGGACCTGGTAAAAATAGAGGTACCAAGAAGAACCGAGTTCGATGAGGAGTTACCACTGAGTTCACCCGGATTCAGGTCTCCGGGAACTCGGTTGTTGTCCATTAAAAGATTCCTCAGCATGAACAGAAAATCTCCCATGGGGACGCCGTGCGGGGCCGGGACGAGCTCTGGGCCGCTGGGAGCCACCGAGATGGACTTGGAAAGTGGGAGGGATGAGTTGACGACTCAGGAGTCAACTCGAACGCATACTCCAAGGTAGTTAGCGAGTCGGCGCATCCAAGATAAAGAGTAACGTGTCGTTGGAATGAAACGACGTCAAATTTCGAGGAAAACGACATTAGACGAATATTAGAATTTTCGTGGTTCTAGGATTGTGTATTAGGATTATTCTATGTGTACTAAACCTATTTACCCGGCACCCCTCCAATAGGAGGCGTCACTTGGTGATGTAGTAACCCATGTAATAAATGGGTTAGTACCTTTAGCATCTCCCTTGTATATTATTCCCACCTCAACGTTGTCGATTGTTGACTTCAAATTCGTATACATTTTATTTTATTCTTTTATTACAATTTCTCCCCACGATTTTATCGTATCTCAATTTATATATTGATATTGATTAATGATAAATAAAACATCCTCAACCACGAAGTCTTATTCTAAATAAATTTAGGATCGATTAATGATTCATTGGTGTAGAAGCATAGAGCTCGAAAACAACTATGAATAACAAATTTAGTTTTGAGAATCATCTTTTATCGTGCTTAAAAGTAGTTAAAGAAGTATGTTACATTCTATATTCTTCTTTGTAAAAATGAGGAGTAAATTTTTAGCAATTTTATGTAAAAAAAAAAATTAAAAATTGTTACATCATGTTTTCGTAATCTTATTTAATTAAATGGGAATAGAGATGTGAAGTTTGCTCAACATTATGAAAGGCACTGATGACTTAACTCTCTAATATTGGAAGTAGGAAAGTTAATTCAATAGTTGCACGCAATTCCAATTTTTTTTAGCAATAATCTCTCGTATGTTCACTTTTAGCCTTTGTTTGTTTCTCATTTTTTTTCAAAATATATTTTTCTGTCCTTATTTTTAATCACATATATTCTTCAATAAAATAATATTACAGGTAAATTCAAAAAATTTCCTTATTTTTTAACCACAAATTTTCCATCAAATCATTATTCCAAAATGTATTTTTGGCTAAAAATGAGGCTCAAACACTACCAACATTTTAAAAAGCGTAAAATGTGACTACATTTAAAGGCCAATTTTTAAGCTTTACGAGCTTAGGCGAGTTCTAAGCAGAAAAAAAAAAATTCTTATTTTAAAATTTCTAATTATTTAATAATTAAAATAATACATATCAAACATCTAAAATTATATAATACTACATTTGTTTAATAATTTCTACACTTAATTAATTATATAATTTTCAACTTTTCGAAATACAAAAGTTTGACTATTTTTCATAGTTTCAATTTTCAACTAGACAACTTCTACTTGCAATTTTCTAATGTGTTTTTATTTCTTACCTTCATATACATCAAATCATTTAAAAATTTGAAACTAAATCAAATAAAAGGCTTCCAAAAAAAAAAATAATAATAATAATTAATAAAGCGCCTAGTGGCGCTCATGGCCAAGACGTGAAGTTTCGTCGGAGTTTCATGACATTTTAGAACACTAATATATACCCAATAAAAGTTGTCATGTTTAAGCATCTATCAACAAAGAAAAAAGAACATCACCAACTTAGACCACGACCTGAGTAGCATGGGACAAGTGAATAGCCATAGATCATCTGCAAAGACAAAAGTAGTACCACAAGTCACAGTGATATATACCGTCATCAAGAAGTGAAATGGAACATTAAACCACAAGTTCCCAATTAGAATATGGATGATTTTTGATACAATCGACTATCTATTTAAATTTCTCTCTCCTTATGTAAATAATTCAATGAAAATGCAACCTACTAAAAAAATGTTACAATCCTCTGGCTATGGTACCATCCAACTAAAAAGTTTAGGACAAACAAATGTTACAGACATCAATAGCCATTTGGTTACTAGTAACTTAGAAGTTAGAACTACAATGGTTGAGTAAGACATTAAACATAAGATAGTCGCTAACTGCTTTTGGTCCCAAATTTTTGGGTTCGAGCCATTGGACACTACCTTAGTGATACGCTGTATTACCCTGCTGCATGCAAGTATAAAGGGGCTACCAATCGCGATTTCCTTCTCTTCTTGCCTTCAGGAGTTCCCCGGGCGCTGCTTGCCTTTTGTGGACTTGGACAGAATCTGGAGGTCGATGTAGAACATGAAGGTGAAGGTGATGAATTATTAAAAACTGGGCGATTCTCCTTCCCTCGCTTGTTTCTTTTACTGCTGGCAAATCCTTTCGTTAAAGGAGACTTAGCTCTCTTCTTAGCTGACTGTAGCTGAACTCCCTTCCTTCTATCGTTCCTTAGGAGTCGAACATAGAAAGGTTTAGCAGCGGTGTGGCAAGTGAAATTGTCATTCTTGTCACCTCGCTGCAGATCCACATCTCCATTATTCACCTGCACTAGCACATGAAAAGTAAATATACTTTCATTTTTTATATTTAAAAAATAAATCTAAAACTACTCGTATTAATCATAGAGGACACAGCATGTCCAGCTATAATAGGGAAGCCTTACCAGGTCATTCGCCTGGATTTGAGCTTCATCTGGGGGAGGGTTAACAGTGAAATTAAAAAAAAATAGTCATACAGAGTTTTACAAAGTTCCGAAAATTAATAATAGGGTTATAACTAGGAACTGTTTTTCCAGAACATGCCTCAATCCACAACAAAAGGTTGCTACTGCACACATTTGGAAATTGTTTGTCTACTCTCTACAAAATGTATACAAGGCTAAAATGAAGAATAATTTTCAATGTGAGATTACCAATTGAAGAAGAGCAGAAAATGTCCGAGCAACATCATGCTTCTCTTGTCCCCTGACAACATCTCCGAAAGACATGGCCTTTCCCTCATCTCCTTCCATGGATAGCTTATCCAGAACTCTGTCACCACATTCATGAATATCAAATGGTGGGCGAGCGTCCTGCCGGGAACATTATCATTATCTAAGTGAAATTCTAAGAGAAAATAAAGTTTATTCAATGAAAGGAAATAGTGAATATACAGACTTGTTCTTCCAAGTTCTGCTCTATTCTTTGTTTCCATGTTGAAATCCGAGTAGCCAATTCAGTCTGCTTCTCACTCTCGGCTAGACTAGCAAGAAGAGAATCCTACAACATAAGATAGGTTATGCATTGAACCAATCCAATATTGTTGTTATTGTAGTAGCTCTTATTATTGTTATTTTAATGTTGTTCATGCTATCCTTTACTACAATTAACTAGACAATGTCACATTTCATCATTGAAAGTTATCTTCATCAACAATATCCATTAGGTTATGTCTATAAAGGTAAGCTAAAATATCTATTCTTACCAAGTGAGACCGGCAAAGATCTTCTAGGCTTGCATTAGCACCAGGGTCATCATAAGCTTCATTGAAGTCAAAGTGATCGCCAGCACCATCATGCTGCATATAGTCAAAATATGAGTAGCTAGACAAAGTATCGAGCTAATTCATTTCTAAGTACGTGCATAATTTCACATTTTCCTGGTGAGAAGGTACATCATCTTGACTGTATTTGTTCTCTGGAAAGTCAAAATCAGGTGGGCCGCTATCTGGATCCCCGCTATCATATCCCTGATCTTCAATGTTATCCTCAGGTTCATGAAAGGCATCATTCATTTTATTCCCTCCAAGAACGAGAGATTCCCGAAGCTGCAATTACCAGTTAGATATCGTGAGTGAAACAAACTTATGCAGCTAAAGAACCACCGAAAGACCAACCTTTTCGTAAAGTGGGGAATGTGATTTGCCTTGTCTTTCTGAGTTGCCACGTTTTGCTTCCCATATTTCAGTGAGGTCTGAACTAGTGGGACCGTTTAATTTTGCAAGAGGAAATTCTTCGATTATGGAAACATGTTTCCTGGAACCAACCCCTTGCCTTTTATTAGCTTTTACTGCTTGTGAGCAAGGACAAGATCAGAAAGCATTAGATAATAAATAAATGATACTCCTCGTAAACAAAAATGGAAACGGAAATTAGAACAACCTTTCTTATAAGGTTTAACTTTCAAATTCCCTGGTTCGTGAGGATTCATAGGTTTCCATGGATCGTCATCATCAGATTCATCCAAGTCCCTTTGTTGGTACCTGTCTCCCATTTCAGATTCATCATTGTTGTCGTCAGGAAAATCATGGGCAGGAGGGGAAGATCCCACATTGTAGTCATTAGACTCAATGACAGGATTAATAGAAGGTGAGTGAGTAAAATTGTTATCCAGATTCTTTCCAACTGCCAACTTATTGCCATTTCCCCCAGATTGTCTTATTGGTGACTGAAAGCTCTTATGGCCTTTTGAGGTCAGTGAGCTGCCTCTACAAAAATTAGTCTGCCCTTTTCCAGCTTTACAATCACCATTTAAAAAATCATTAACTGCAACGGCATCGCAAGAGTCAAACAAAATGAAATCCCGGTAGAGATTGTTGTTGGCTAACTGCAATCATAACAAATATAACAATTTAAGATAGAAATATGCATACCATTGTCAAAAATTCTTAATAGTCCTATTATTATACCAGATAGGACTCTAGTTCCCCATCATCACCACCAGCATCAAAGCAATCCCCTTCAAGGACAACTAAATTTGCAGGGACCCTCACAAAGTGACTCAGGGGAGAAACTCTACAGGTTGCACTATCCAAAGAAATCTTTGCTTCCACTGCAATGTAGAATAATCTAAGCCACGAAGACTCTTGCTGACGGTACCGCAATCACAAACACAGAAACAACCTACCTGGGATGTCATCTGAAACCCAAAATGAATCATCCTCTTCGTCCTTTGCAGTATGTGTACTAGTTTCTTCGGGTCGGGCAGCAGTACTATCTGCTTGATCTTGCTGACTGGTCAAATAACATAACATAGACAAAATAATCATAAGGCATCGAATGAAATTCATTTTTATAATAATTGACCTGGAAACCAAATGTTGATTTAGCTATTTATTTATGCTTTGATCAATGTGAATAATGACATTACTGCAAAAGTAAAAATGAGCCATATTTTTCCAGTGCACAATAATACTTTGAACATTCATTATGTTGCTGCACTAACTGTAAAATGATAAAAATCCTAGCTGATTATCTATTGATTGTATCCGAAAGATCCATCCCATATCCACTCACTTTTGTTCTGAAAATATGCCCTGAGGTTATAGTAATATTTTATTTAAGTTGAGGAAAGGAAAAGAAACTGAACACTTTAGAAGGAACTAACAAGCTGCATGGTTAACCAAAGTAGAAATACAACAGTAGAAGTTCATTAAAAAAATTAAGTTGATGGGAAAATGACTCCAAATGCTTAATGTTTATAGAGTTAGCACAAAATTAAGACAACAATCGCAAAAGTTCACGTCTGCTAAGCTCTACAAGTAAACTACACCATTTCCAAGTATATCAGGCCCAAGAACAAAGACAGTTTTTAGGGATAACAAAGAGTACTGAGGCCGGTTGACAGGTATTCTATCGTTCATGATAGGGATAGGTTTCTTTCCATTACAACATTAACATCTAAGGAGTTTTAGCTATGAGTGTAGTTTCCCTAAATTATACAGGAAGATTATGAAATAAGAGTAATGCTATTTGTACATCATTATGTACATAATGGCGTACAAATAAATGATGTGTAAGAGAGAGAGAGAGATGCATCCATCTGTACACCATTATATACACAAATAATGGTGTACAAATAACATTACTCGTGAAATAATACAAGTAAAACACAATTCTAAATATGTATCAGCTGAACCAAATTTATTTATAAAGCGAGAACATCCTTTGTAAAGTGACATGAATTTCTGCTAGCAGTCTATCAAATTATTGATAATAAAGAAAATGGAATGTATTAAATTTTTCCTAAGAAACGTTCTGTGGTATATTCCTTTCCATTTTCATATTTTCATTGGAAGTATCAAACTTAGGCAGCGGTATCTAGAAAATACTTCATGTCGCATCCATTTTATGTACATTTCTGTTTCATATTCTTTTTACATTTAACTCTCCAAGTCAAAATTATAAAGAACATAGGAAAATCAAAAGGCTGGTTCTTTTACCTTTACCCCGTTTATTCCCCACACGGATCAAAAGTCATGGAAAATATAATATATATATATATATGCACTGACAAGGACACGTGTGCCCGACACGATACGTGTCGGATACGCCGACATGCGATTTTTAAAAAAAGTACAGACAAGACACGTCATCAACACGTTGATTAAATTCTTAAAAATTCTTCATTTATGTAGTATAAATTTAGTTTTATGCTTGTTATTAAATTTTTTTTTGAAATCTTTTAAACATGAGTATCTATTTGTTACTTGCTAATAATTTTGAATTAACAATATATAATATTTCTAATATAAAAAGAAAAATGATTGCGGTAGAGTATCCGAGAAGTGTTGGTATCGACTCGTGCCCGACACGTGTCGGACACGGACACGCTACCCTAATTGAAGTGTCCGTGCTACAGAGGTGTCAGCAATTCAATTTTTTCCGTAGTAACCTTGATTCCAGTTCCACCAAAAGCTCCAAGCAATCTCTGTAATTCAATGAAATAATTTGAC
Organism: Fraxinus ornus; assembly: GCA_903798235.1. NCBI lineage: Eukaryota > Viridiplantae > Streptophyta > Magnoliopsida > Lamiales > Oleaceae > Fraxinus > Fraxinus ornus. The sequence continues at coordinate 61,094 of CAIGRF010304346.1, read as the reverse complement.
GCTTTTCTTTAATAATTACAATCTTCATGAATAACAAATGAGCCTATTCGACTGCTTAAGTTTTGATTATAGATATACCTAACCTCAGTTTTCATAGACAGTAACAATGTCCAAAGATATAACTATTAGTTATCACTTATCACAGCATGCAACGTAGAGAAGTTCTAATGATTATCACACTATTTAATTTACAAGGATTGGACAAAAAGTATGACTCTACAAAGTAAGTCCAGGAGAAAAAGTACAAGATTTCTATGAAAATGAACTACAGGATGAGAAAAATGGGTGGTTTCACACTAAAAGTAAAAACTTAATGAAAGGGTACCTGCTGCTCTACTGCTGAAACAAATTAATAATGGAATCAAATACATGTTTTCCCAGCTTAACCGAAAACTAGAAGAAATGGGGTGTTGCCCTAAAACCCTCATGTTCCTCCTACCTTTCCCCGTCATATTCCACCTAGGTCTAAATTAATCCCAATAATTGCTATAATTTACCCCATGTTCCTCCTACCTTTCCCCGTCATATTCCACCTAGGTCTAAATTAATCCCAATAATTGCTATAATTTACCCAATGTCTTAAGATTAAAAAAAAAAATGCCAATTTGAAGCTATTCCGACATTATGATAGAAAAAATGTAATTGAGTTCTTATACCCTACTGCACACTAGAATTTGAACTTCAGTAAATCTACTCTGCAAGTGAATTCAAAATGTAATTTGGACCAATTCAATGTCTGGTATAATCGAGACATCCTATTATCATATTGAATGAGCGCACCAGATCAACCACCACGACTTTAGCAATCAAATGTATCTCATAAGTCGGTCGCTAAAATAGAAACTCAAGTCATAAAAGTCTACGAGAATCAAAATTGAGCTATTGACAGAATTCTAACTGGAGAGCATTCTTTATACACAAATATCAGCACTTGGATAAGTTTTCAACTTTGCTACGTTACTCAAGTCTTATGCTCCACACATCAACCCTTTAATGGGAGATGGAAGAAACAAACAAGTTCTTGAGAAAAATTGTTCTGCTAACCTTGCTTCCAAAGATTTCCTATATCTACAATGTGTGATTTTCAAACACATTCTATACCTTAAATTTCTAGCCAGTATCTTTTTCTAGTTCACCACAAAGAATAAGCATCGTCCGTTATAGATATCTAATATACAAACTTCTATACTAGGCCCAATCATAGCAGCTACCAAGTTCATTCCACTTATTCAGATTCTACCCAAAACATATTCCTCTATTACCTCATACCCCCTTATGAAGTAAATCTACCTTCTTCTTTGTCCGACTTCCCACCCCTGCTTTATATTTTTCTGTAAAAGCAAGCTTTGATAATTCAAACTTGCTTGTTCCTACAGAATTGAATAACCTGCATTGAGTTTCTTGATAATAATTCACATTAACCTTGAAGTTTCCTCCATTTATATAACCCAGCAAAAAATAAAGGTAAGATTAAAAATCCTGTAGAAGGATTTAAGTATCATATTAACTGCAAATTGATATCTAATATGAGCAAGTTATGAATTCAGAACCTGAGAATGAAACTAAATCAAATAGAATAAACTAAGGAAAAAACCAAACCTTTTCTGGGAAATGAACTCCAAAGCATGCAAAACCAAAGAATGCAAATATTCCACCTTCTTACTGTACACCTGTATGGATCCCTGAAGCAGCAATGCAGCTACATATTGCCCCAAAACCAAAAACAATAATAAATAAATAAACCCAACATAAAACTCAGAATGAAGTTTGAATAATAAATAATTTACCTTCAGCAAAATTTACCGATAGGTGGGCATTGTCGTGGCCAGTGATTTCACCGGAGCAAATCTTTATCAAATATTCCTCTAAATTCTTGGCTAAATCGACGGCCCAATTCGATTCGAGGTCCCGCAGAGGTTGTATTGTGTGGATAAATTTACTGGAGGAGGATTCCGGTTGTTCGAAATCGTTACTCATTTTTTAAAAATTGAATTTTACCGTCCATTACTAGTAATTTTTTGCTGGGTGCTAAGAAAGTTTGGTTGCAAGAAGGAAAACAATTACATAAGGGTTTTGAAATTTGAAGAAACTGGATTTGATTTATGAAACTGGTGGGTGTATAGAGATGAATCTGAATCGATCGATACAGATACAGGTTGCAGTGTGTGTGTGTGTGTGTGAGAGAGAGAGAGAGAGATTTGAAAATTTTGGTGACCGTTTTTCCCGCTGAGTCGAAATAATTATGGGCCTTATAAAATAGTAGCCCAAGGTAACTGGACTTGGGAGAAAGTCCAACTTTTTATGGGTCAATGAGTTACAAGAGAGGTGCAAAGAGATTCGACAAGACCCGGTTTTTGAGGCAACTCAACCAGTCGACTACTCGACTTGGTCCTTTATCTAGGCCTAGCTCAGTGCCCGGGCATACCGCATATGAGCGATTTTACTATTTTGATTTAAGTTTTCCTTTTATATTTATTTTTCCCTAATTAGGTTTTCAGTAGAACGTGAATACATAATTTCATCTCTAAGAATAGACAAACCATTCACAGGTCATGTAACGACGAATGTTGGACTTTTTGTCGTGTATGTTGTCCACACCTAGACGACTCTTAACACATTTTGGATCTACCCTCATCTCCTTTCTCTGTAATGAAAACAAGTTCTTAGTTTAGCAAATAAATTTTATTATTATTTTTAAATCCCTTGGCTTTCAAGTTGTGAACAAAAACTTAGGGTGTGCTTTGTACACAAAACTAAGTTAGAAGTTAGGATTAGGAGGTTTAAAGGATTAGAGTATAATGTTCTAAATTCTAATACAATGCCCCTGTTTGAAACTCATTTTGAAGAAAAGAAAAATTTTGGAATAGTGATTGATGTCAGAATGTATGGTGGAAAAGTGATGATTTTTTTTTGATTTGTGTGTAATATTATTTTATTTGGAGAATGTGTGGTTAAAATGAAGAATGAGAATGAGAAATTAATGGGTGTCAAACGGGGGCAATATTTGGTACTACAAATAATTAGCAAAACATATAAAGATTGAAAAATAATAAATTTACGAAAGATTTTGTCAGAGATTAAAAAGTACAATCATATACTTTACCACATGGCATTATTCAAGTAGACAATTAAAAAAACAATTTTTTATCGAATTATTTGTTGACAACAATGCAAATGTCAACAATGATATAAAATATCAATGTATAAATGACATAACCCTAAAAAGTAACTCTGTTTTTACATATATGTATCACATAACATTTTCCAAAATGAGAAATTTAGGGAATGTTCTCTCTATGTTTCAGTTTTGTGTTTTGAATTTTGAGCGTACATTTTGAAATTGTTAAAAATATATTCTTTTTTGACATTTTGAAAACATTCAAAACGCATTTTAAAAATGTTGATTTGATTATAATTGAAAACACTCAAAACTTCAAATTTATCGTTTTGAATTTTTTTTGTAAATTTTTAACTTGTTTTCAAAAACGCGTTTTCGAAAATAGGAAAGAAAACATATTTTCACAATTTTGAAAAATCGAAACAAAAAACAACTTGAAAACGGTAAAGAGAACAAACCGTTACATTTTAATAAGTAATTCTTACGTTAGCTTCAAAATAAGTAACTTTTCAATTACTTAAAGACGTCTGGATGCATGTAATTTACACTAGAGAAAAAAGATTGCAATTTGTCATCTTTCAAAAATGACAAATGGATTGATTTCGATAAATCATAGTTTTCTCCTTTTCACGTCCAACTCTCCCCATATGTTTGGTAGGAAAAATTGTATAGAAATAAAGAATTAAGTTGAAACCTTAATTTATAATATTGTCTAATGTCTAGTACTTTGTACTAAACATGTTCTCAAAGTTTAGCTCTCCGTAGTTCTAATTTTGCAATTGTCCCTAAGTGGACTTCATCAGGACCATCTGCAATCCTCAATGTTCTAGCTGAAGCCCAAAGATGAGCGAGAACAGTGTCGCCGGACAATCCAGCTGCACCGTGCACTTGCATTGCCATGTCGAGCACCTTCAATGCCATATTTGGAGCTGCAACCTGCCCACGGAACCACAACAAATGGGAGAGAATTAAAGAAACAAAAGCTCAAGCTGTTAGAAATGGAATGCATTTATGTATTTAAATTTAGCCTTCAATATACTCCTTACATAAAGCCCGGATTCATTTTTCTCTAAGGTTCCAAAAAAAAAAAAATTTGTGAACAAGTGGTGGCAAGACTTGAGCCTAGGCCTTTTGCTTGCACGTCGACATTTTTTTTTTTTTTAAACGGTTAATGGCAAGAATTGCATCCATGTCATTTGCCTACTATGGTACCATATTTATTAATATAAATTTAACCTTCGATGAAAATCAAATGCAAAAAATACCTTGGCCATTGCAATCATCCCACGGGCCTTTTTGTTTCCTAGTTGATCAAGCTGATCTGCAGCTTCTAGAACTAATAATCGGGTTTTCTCCAGTTCTATCCGACACTGCAGCGAGGTAGAACCATTAAAATTCAAGCCAACCACTTCGCAATGTGGTAAGTACATAAGCAAAGGGCATAAATTTCAACAAGAATGTGTACCAAACCAACCTTAGCAACATCTGAAAGGAATGACCCATGCTCGGCAATAAACTTTTCAAAAGCTTTTCTGCTTAAAGCCCTTTGAACCATCATCTGCATGCCACGTTCGGCAGCACCTATTAGTCTCATGCAATGGTGCAACCTTCCAGGGCCCAACCTACCCTGCAAAAGAGTTGGAAAAAACATGAATTGCGCCGTTTGAGGAAAACAATCACTAACAACTAAGGCCGACCCCAATAAGGCTTGCTATGGTCGTAGTTTGTATCAAATACAACCGATTGTAGTGTGTGTAGCAGCGCTTCCTCCTGGCTAATGACACCAAGGAGAGGGAAGAAGATAGTAAACATGAAAACCCATACCACGCTAAGTGTGTCCCACATGAGAAAAATTAAATAGGACTCGTCAAGTTTCAATCAGAAAGAAAAGAATTACATGTGAGCATTCAAAGCCATTCAAACTAATGGACGTACAATTAGGATTAGCACGTCTTTTAGATGGAAGTGGCTTGACAGATTCTTTTATAATGGTAGTTGAAATTGAAGGGAGAGTATTAAATAAGAAAAAATGCTAAAATCTTGTTCGTAGTAGTACAGTCTAGTCCATTCCAGTGCTGCTTACCAAGCACGAAGAGCTTCAAATAATATTACCTGTGCAATTTCGAATCCAAGCCCCTCTCCGAGCAGAATATTCTTGGCAGGGACATGAACATTCTCAAATGATATTTCAGCATGCCCATGAGGTGCATCATCAAACCCAAACACCGTCAGAGGTCGCTTTACATTCACACCAGGAGTATTAATATCTACCAAGATCATGGATTGCTGTTTGTGTTTGGGGGCATTGAAGTCTGTTTTCCCCTGAATATTTTTCAAATTAATTGCTTTTAATTTATAAACTCGGAGACAAAACTGCGGCAAACAGTAACTAACCATGACAATGAGGATCTTGCACCTAGGATCCATGGCTCCACTGGTCCACCACTTCCTTCCATTGATGATATATGAATCTCCCTGCCTGTTCAAGACATCCATGGAATAAATGATATAACATAGAACTTAGTACATTATATACATCGGTGAGCACGTTTTGAAGGGCCTAAATACTTCCCGGTTTCAAAAGAACGTTTCAAGAAATGATTCTTTGATTACAAGTGCTCATGTAAAGTTTAATATCCAACAAGGTGAGTCTCGTGTGTCCGCACCCATCCCTCTCCTAAGATTGCATTTTTTGTCATCATTTCATATCACCAATACACCACCCTATAGGTGGTCTTATAAAAAAAAAAAAAAAAGTTACATTAAGTTGCAATGTTCTACCTTTTGATAGAACACTCTATATTGGTAGCATCAGAAGAAGCAACTTGTGGTTCTGTCATTGCAAATCCAGAACGGATATTTCCTTCAAGCAAGGGAACTAGCCATTGATGCAGTTGTTCTTCATTTCCATAGCGCATCAATACCTAGAGAGAAGGAAGGGTATAAGAAAGATAACAAAGCAGCACTTGATAACATTAAATTATGTATGAGAGCAAAAATAAGTAGCATCTTTTGGAGCATAAAGACCTGAAGGGCAATAATAATCTTGTCTATGATAAGTTACTAATCATCAACACAAGTTCAAATCAATTCTGCAATCTACTCTATAGAAAAGAATTAAAATCCCATGAGAACCAAGGTTATGCAAGGGGGTACCAAATTTAAGCTAAAGTTTATTGAATTAATTGCACTATTACTGTTAGTGTAAGCATTCAAGAGTGCTGGCTACACCAATAATTCTAATACTTCAAATGCATGCAAGAATATATCTAAAATTTTCTTAAGTTTCCTAATGCAATGCAATTTTAGCATTTTTTTTCCTTTCATGTCACGTGAAACAAGAAGGTTTTCTATTTCGAATATAACAGGTGCTCCGCCTGGATAAAGCATGCACCTCAACTTGTCCGTAAGTCTCAAAAGACCGTGACATCTCAATGTGATTTGTGCATTTTATAACTCTTTGGCAGGACGCATATCACAGTCGTGCAGTCCAATACCAGGGCCATCTATAATTAGAAAAAGAGACACCAAACTAGATCATTTCCTTTCCCTTACAGATGTATTGTTCTGGGGTAATCTCATTTAACTTATTCTTTTGGTGCAAGGCATGCTCTCACGGATTATGAAACAAAAGGCAGCACTTCAGTCAGCTACATAATTGTTGCTTACTTATAATGGATAGACTTTTCCAATACCTCCATATTTCCGGTATCTGGTGCTCCACAGTTGAACACCTGTGGGGCCCATACAGAACGGCCCATGACCTCACAGAGGTATCCATACTCAAGGTTTGAGAGGCCAGCACCCAGTAATCCGTCAAATGCCTTGTTAATGGTCCCACCAGAAATGACTTTCTTAACCCTAGCAGCACTATCGAACTGCATACAAACTTGGAGACTTCAGTCAAAAATATTTGACGTATGCATAGAAAATTTGCCATGGTACAACCGCCTCAGTACTTGGAAAGAGCTTCACAACTTTCCAAGTGAATGCAAGGGAGGAAAAAAATGCAATTAATAAATGTTACATACAGGTATCCACAAGTTCCACAGGCCCTCTCTTTTTGCTAGTTTCTTCAACTTCTCTTCTTTAGGATGAACTGTCCACCGCTCCGTAGATTGGGCAAGTTCATAAAACTCATTTTCCACTGGATATATGTGATCCTCCATAAACTTAATCAATTTGTTTCTTAAACGTTGAACCTTCAGACTTGGAACTGATTTGCCTCCACTTGAAGAGGTGTGATCTCTAAATTCCTTTCCATTTTGTCGCACATGCTCTTGAGCAATTGAGTCTGATTAATTGGAAGCAACAACATTTCACAAAACAAAAAATTTGAAGGGTGCATGAACCTTCCAATAGTTAATGCATCTTCTCTCAAGCTAGACTACAACGGGATAAAATCGGCATAGCCCAAAAAAATTAGATAAATATTCAGTTAACATCTTAGCCTTCTCAACAAGTGCTAGAATTACGAACATACACATATATTAGATCATTTCCAGGTAACTTAACCATCAATCGAATATATAGAAATTATAGCTACCTGATGGTGGATGCTCGGGAAGAACAGACTTCCTTTGAATAAATGTCCATGCAGTTTCTATAATAGCATCAGCTTTCTTTCCTGCATGGCGGGCACGGTGTCCTCCTGAAGCATTGCCCTGCGAAGAGATGGTGAAAATTTTATACCTCGTTATTGCCAATTTGAACTTAATTAAAAAAGTCATATACTCTAGTAACAAATTTGACAGCTGTGATACCATGATCCATCTACAATGTACTCCAGCAAAAATCGATGCCAACCGAAACAAAGAAAATGTAATATAAAACTTCCACCGAGCGACAGGCCATGGCTTTCCCTACATCTCAATATTCAAGCAAAAGTAAGATCTCTGAAATCTTAGAGAGATGGTATCTGAAGATGTCTAATATTAAAATTAATAATGCCTATATGGAATACACAAATGTACAATCAAGGTGAATACATGGCGACATTCAGGAAGATGTAACACATTTAATTATTGGACTTGCCCCACCAACCCCCACGTGGAAAACCCCATTTGCTATTCTCTAAATGCATTCTTCACTAACCACTAACATGGGAAAGGTCAGGGCAAAATTCTGCAAGTTATGTACTTATCAGAAAAAGATATATTAAAAATGTTTTGAGTCAGAAATTTAAAATAGACATCCAGATAATTGTAAATTTAGGTCTCACAGCTGCAGAACAGTAATATGCCAGATACTCAGCTAGTGAAGGAACCCCATCGGGAATTCCAGTCAATTCAAGACCTCCATTCTCTTGTACTTCGTCCAAAGCAATATCCACAATGTAATGCTGTCATGAAACCAAACTGATAAGAAATTTCAGAATCCCAGTCTCAATCATCGATATAGATTCAATATAAAAAAATTTAACATCTCTATAAAATGTAAACTGGAAGAATATGTATATGTCAACAGACATAGTGAATCGTGATCATAAAATGTCAGAAAATTCATCTGTCAGCAAGTTCAAATAAAGTGAAAAAGAGTTAGAGAGTCCCAATAGACTTAAATACCAGACAACAATGCGCAACGTCACACATCTGATTTCCTAGAGTTGATAATTCCCAATCAAGAATGCCAATTACTCTATCCTGCAGCATCAAAATAAGAAATCAGTATTTTAGGTTAGATGGACTAAGTGTGCGTGTTTATATGAATCTGTGTATGGAGATGTAAGGAGCAATAGTTGTTATAGAGCATGTCTGGCTAAGCTTAAAAATTACATTTCTAGAAAGTAAGATGAGACTTACTTCCTGGGAAAGTAAGTTTTTTAATTATTAAAAAGACTAACCTATAAAATTATGTTTGGCAAAAAAATAAGCTTAAAGTCTCTTTTACTTCCTTTTAAGCTTAACCAAACATGTTGGTAGAGACGCATGATCCTATAAGTACTCCACAAACAAACAATGTAGCAAAAACTATCAAAAGCACCGCACCTCAACGGGATGAAATACAACATTATCAATCCGAAAGTCACCATGGACTAGACCTGCTGTTGCTCCAGAAGAATCTTCAAGAGGAATGTGTTGACGCAACCAGTCGATCAGTTCTAACATTCTTGGATTTCTGTTAGACTTACCCTCACCAGTAGAAACAAGGTATTGTTTGGCCCATCTCTCCACCTAAGGTGGGTATAATAATATTTCATTAGCTAGATGTAGCATACACGTGCACCTGATGTGCAAAAGGATATAAATTCACAAGCATCACAAGAAAAACATATTGAGAGTCTTGGGAAAACATAACTTTAAAAAATGGTCTAATATTTGAAAAGTCCGTATCCAGTAGAAAAGGAGGATAATATTTGTATCTTGTTTCCCTCAAGAAAAAGAAAGTAATTCCCCACCTGACGCTTAGAGTAGTTTTGTTGTTTCCCAAAATTGCCTAGAGAAATTGCGTCAACATCAGCAGAATGAATAGACGCTAAAGCCTTGGCAGTTGCATGATATATTGCTCTTCTTTGCTTCGGTGCTACACCCTAATCAATGAGAACGAAGATAATTCAATTTTCCAAGTTGAAGTCCCTATAAGGAACAAGGAACTAGTCTAATGGCATAGTGTTATCATATTAAATTTCAAAGAAATAAAATATAGCTTTAGAAATAGTGATGTCCATACCGGAAGCTTTGGATCTATATATATGCGTCCTTCCAGGTACTCCATGATGTAAAATGGAGTTCCAATCACATTTGAATCTGTACATAAACAGAAAACTTTCGGAACCGGAACCAACGTATGAGTACCTAATGCATGTAGAACCTGCCACGTTAAAAATAGCACTCCAGATGTCAAGTAATTACAATCAGAAAAGTGAAAACGCGCCATGCTAGCAATAAGCTTGACGGTACTCATATCATCGTGTGTGTGTAAACAGGTACATATCATACACACACTACATACACATATATATCCATGCATCAGTACAACTGTACAATAATGTATACACATTTATGTGCAAGTGCATTTGCATGTGTGTGTAAAGAGAAACTGAGGGAACAGGACCTGAAATTCTCTCTCAATGGCATGAGCAGATTCGAGTAATTTTCCAGGAGGTTTCTTTCTCATCACATACTGCTTCACAGAAGATTCTGAATGGACTTCCATGAGAAATGTCGGATTTGACTGACCATGCCCAAACTGAATTTACAACACATGATATCAAAACATACCCAAAATAAGATTACAGCTAAGAAAATTATACATATAAGACTTCCATCGGTGCAGCATATTTGAACCCATAATTCTGTTTCAATCATTTTCCTCTCTAGCTTGGTATTGTCTTCTAGAGTCAATTGATTAGCAACTTGATTGTGTAGAGAATTCCCTAAAGATTGCAACTTTGCTTAGCCTGTGTTAGGCACATGGATTTCACTTGGAATTATTATAAAAAAGGTCAATTTAAATTTGAATTGATTCCTTTCACAAATCCTAATTCAAGTACCCAACTTTGCATGGACAAAAAACGATTTCTTTTTTCAAAACCTGCCAAAGTAGAGATGAGAATAAATTTAAAACGACTCAGATTTTATTATTCTTTCCAGAATTAAGATTGCACTAACACAAGGTCTGCAATAAAATCATCACATATAATCATTAAACTTTCAGCAGCCACATACTACAGATACAGGCACTTAAATATCATTAACTGGACTTGAAACTCAAATTCTAGCTCTCCATCTCCTTACCTTGTAATAAAAATCTTTAAAACAAAATTTCGAAACTCGAATATTTTCCAATAGTTTGTGATCAAACAAATATTCAACAGTGCCAACCATTTAGACTCCCCATCAGAAGATTCAGTACTGAACCCAATCCGTCAAAAGACTGTCCTTTTCTTTCTTATAATTGATTTGATGCCACTTTTGTCAACTTTTAAGCAAGGCCAAATATGCCTGGACAAATACTTCTTTTCCTCTTACATCAATTTTATGCAAATCAGCGAAAAAGGAATAAATAAATAGATTCGCAATTCAATAAAACAGAAAAGAAGCAAAAAAATCCACGAAAACAAAGAAAGAAAACCTGAGAAACGGTGACTTGAGTGGGTGTTTGAGGGAACCCCTCGACATTAGCCGAAGAATATCGGAGCAGAGCATCAGTATCAAAACTCTGAGCCGGGTCGACCCGACCCACAAGTTCAGAGGTCCGACTCGCCATCAAAGATCTATAAGCTGAATCAAACTTTAACAGCTCAAAGGTATACCCAAGACGTAGCCAGGATTTTTAGTTGGCGGCCTCCAACCTCGAAATTTTTTTTTTTGACAGAATTGAAAACGACGATTTTAAGTACTAAAATAGTACTGAAATCCAATGTTCAATTCAATGACTACCGACTATTCTACTACTTAATTCTTAAATTCAAATATTCAATAACTAACACAATTACACAAACTAACATCAACTACTCTACTTAATTCTTAAATTCAAATATTCAAGAATAAGACTTATTAGGATTGAACACACAAAATGACGAAAT